>APFE031540285.1:63696-110581 GCA_000404065.3 Pinus taeda | reverse complement strand
TCAATCCCTCACCATTCGACTCGCTTTGGCTATAGGAGGTAACTGAAAATGACATGAATAATCTAATCACTAACTTGCAAAAACAAATAAACTAATATCAAACTATACATTCATACTTCAATCCCTCACCATTTGACTCGCTTTGGCTATAGGAGGTAACTGAGAATGACATGAATAGCCTAATATCTATCTTGCAGAAAAGTAAATGAACAAAACAAAACTGAAAGAAATAAACAATGCTGGAATTAGAACTAAGAAAACAAATCAGCAGAAGGACAAGATAATTCCATCATGTCATTAGTCATCAAAAAGCTATGTGCACTTGCCCAGGCTATCTATTAGAACCTGAAATAAAACACTGGTCAGTTAACAGTGATTAGAAAGCATAAAAGAAACTATGGACAACAATCAACATGAATACCATAAGCAGTGTAATATATACAAGCAAACAATTATGGCATCAGGAACATAAATGAAGAAAGCATGAAACTGTACAATAACTACAGAACCTTGGTGTACAGGGGCCCTCTGAAACCTCGACCAATCAAAAATCAATCACGGATTGAACTTAAAAGCAATGTCTTCTCATATATTGAAATGCAATCATAACATAAGGATTAAGTCACGACACAATGGCTCGTAAAACAGTCCAGATTACATACCAAAAAACTAGTTTATATGCATACGAGGATGCTTTATTTATAATAGGAAATGACATAACTAATTCCTAAGATCTGCGTTGGTAAACAGACACATAAATTACCATGTCCAGAAATATATCAGTATGGTAGCCGTGAGAATTAAATCCAAGGAGGGTGGCTGTTAGATTTGGTTCACGGAGCAGTCCACAGGTGTTGGCACACCTCCTGGGATTTAAGAACTTGCCACACAATTCTCCTCGTGATGAAAAACAGAGTCTTGCCACTGCAAAACTCTTAGTGTTGACCACCGCTTGACTGGCTTTGACCACGGTCTTTTGTGAGTGATTCGGCTGAACCAAGGGGACACGTTCCATGTCCATATCATTTGCAGCTTGCCCATGTGGCCAGATTCTCCAATAGACACCTGTAACATAAACTTCAACAAAAAGGTTGTGGAAAGTTGAGCTCGCTGCGGAAAGTGACAAGATTCCGCAGCTGACTGAGCAAAAATCTAAATCAAACAACAGTCACAAGACATAGTTAGGAAACCATTTTATATGCTCTTTTTAAACTAATATGCAATGATTTGATAGCTTGGAGGTTCAAGTAACTAGAAAAAAGGCTAAAATGGTATATAGGGAAGATGCAAGTTTGGGACTCAACAGTTGCAAGAGTAGGACTTCATGGTTTGTGAGTTCTGTTGTGAGTTCCGTTGAGATGATAGCCTGCTGGAGAGAGGATAATTGCTCTTCTAGGATTAACTTTTCTTGGAATATGTTGTTGAAATCTTCCCAATTCCATTTACTTAGAAGATATTTGATTCTTTTCAATTTTTGTTGGAAGATGTACATCTTGGTACCACAAACTTTTATGCTCTGCCACCAGTGCTGGATTTTTTTGACTATTCTAGGGTCTGTTAGCCAAAATTGTTCGAATCGAAAAGAGCATTTAAGGGGTTTACTGAAAGAGTGCCATGATAAAGAGATCGGCCAGTGGTCTGAGCTTGCTGAGGTGAGGATCTATGCAACAAAATCATTGTTGATCGTTAGTCAATGTTCTGCCACCAAGAATCTGTCAAGCCAAGAAGATATATGGGAAGAGCCTCCCCTCCTGTTGTTCCAAGTATAAATTCCATTTGATGTCTTTATGTCCACTAGCTTGGAGTCCTTTATGAAGTTTTGAAGCTCCTATGTTTCTGACTTAAGATGCATACGTCCTCCCTGCTTCTCCCCTAGGGAGAGGATTATGTTAAAGTCCCCTCCTATGATCCAGAGGTTGGGGTTGAGGGTGCCACAAAGGGTGGTTAGATATCGAATCATTTCATGTTTCCTTGAGGGAGTTTGGGGACCATAGATGTTTGTCAGGTAGCCATGTTGATCAGTGCCTAGAATGTGTAATTTAACTGTTAGGGCAATAGGGTGCCATGCATGTTGCTATACTTGAATCGATTGAGAGTTCCAAGCCATTTTGAGCCCTCCAAAGGCACCTTCAGCACTTATTGCTTGTGTGTGGGCTTGCTTCCAATCCTTTTTTCATATTAATATTGAATTCAGTTTTAGAGCACTTGGTTTCTTGAATTAACAAAATTGTCGGAAGAGCCTGTTGCACTTTTCGTCCAAGAATGTGATGCTTAGAGGGGGAATTCAATCCCCTGATATTCCAGGATATAATCTGATCCGAACTTAAACAAGAACAAAACAACTCACAGATATAATCATAAACATAGAGATGCAACATAAAAACACTTCATTTCATTAATAGAAAAATACTGAATTATTCTTACAAACATAATACAAATAAGATAAGTGAGGCGATGGTAGCTTATCTTTGAGAAGAGATGTGGTAGCTACATGCCTTTGAACTATGTTACAATGAGGCTCAAGGGACTATTTACTATTGAAAACATGAGAAAACCCTAAACAACCAAAACCCTAAGCCCAAGAGATGTAACACCAAGAGTTTGTGGGCCCCGTTTGGGTTAGGTGGGCAGCCATCTTCCCGGGGTTGTAACTTGGTCATATTATTTTTGTTTCGCGCGTATGATACCTTGTTGGAAAGGTATCATAAAGTACTACAGGTTTTGCTGTAGGCCCTTAATTATGGCGATAGGTCTGCTGCAGACCCAAAAAAAACGTTGTTTAGGGGGTTAAAACTGCTTCGGAATTTTAGGACCCGAAAAATGCTAAAAATAGTAAATGCTAAAATGAACAAGGAAACATATGAAACTGACTAGGGGGTCTAGGTGGAATAGGCACGTGGCCACGAATATCCACCTAGATCATTCCTCGCCCCTTAGGAAGCAATGGTCCCTATTTCGTGCAGAGCCTCTATGAGGTGAGGAAATTTATGTTAAACCTGGTCCTTAATGAACCACTTGCCCTGGAAAAGAGTTGGCCTGCTTTGACAACTCGATATAACTGTATCCTCTGTTGGCGAGTGTTATTGATTTTTTTGTCCATTATCTGATTAGTTGTGGTCTGTTCCATGTAGTCTGGGTTGAGCTCTGTTGGCATGAGTTGTTTTGCAATGTCAGATGTGTCCAACAATGGTGGAAAGTATGGCCGAAGGCGATCTAAATTGAACACTCGGTGCAGACCAAGGAACGGTGGGATGTTGAGCTCGAAGGCATTGTCACTGATGGCCTTGGTGATGGTGTATGACCCATATCAGAGTGGGCAAAGCTTGCAGTGGAGTCCAATAAGGTACTCCTTCTGCAAATGTAGCAAAACTTTGTTGCCCACCTGGAACTTGTGCGACACTCAATGCTAATCATGACACTGCTTGTACTTAGCATTGGCTCTATCCAATATATCATGGACCTTTTGGCTGATGTGTTGAAAGTGCTCAATGAAGCTGTTAGCTCTTTCAGCTTTAGATTAAACATGAGCTGAATCTACCTGAGTGGCATAATAGCTGAAATCCCAGCCCTACCTGAAAGAGGATGTCGCCCGTTGAGCTGTGGAGAGCTTTGTTGTAGCTGTGTTGGACATAGGGGAGACTTTCATCCCACATGTGTGGATGCTTTGAGTTGTACATGCGTAGTATTTGTACGATCATCCTATTGACAACCTCTATTTGGCCATCGGTTTCGGTTTAGGGATGGAAAGTTGTGGACTTAGTAAGTTTTATATCCAGCATCGACCAGATACTTGACCAAAATTCACTCATGAATCTGTTGTCCCGATCTGAGACAATGGACTATGGTATCCCAAAGTGTACCCACACTCACTCAAAGAAGAGATTAACAGTGACCTCTGTTGTGATACTCTTTTTGCAGGCCACCATGATGGCCATCTTAGAGAATCTATCGACGACCATGAAAATGCAATCGTTGTTGTGCTTAGTAGAAGGAAGGCACGACATGTAATCCATGGAGACATATTCCCAAGGCCAGCTAGGAGTAGGTAGAGGAGTATACAGACCTTGCTTCTTGATGGTTGGGTTTTCAACGATGTAGGTAGTGCAAGATCTAATGTACTTCCCAACATCCTGACGAAGTTTCGGCCAATAAAAATACTTCTGCAATACCGCCACTATTTTTTCTACTTCGAAATGTCCAACGACTTAACTGTAGTGCGTCTCCCAAATCATCTTGGCACGCTCACTTGAGGGAACATAGATGTGTCCCAGGTGGCATAACAGTGCATCCTTAAGGTGAAAAATTGGAACTTGCTTCCCTTCCAGGAGTGTCTATATGAACTGTAGAGGTTAGTGGTCTGTGTGGATGACTGTTTCCTTCCCCAAACTGTAATGCTTCCATTGGTTACATGCAATTACTTGATGCTATTTGGCCATCACTCTATAGAATAATCCTTGCAAATCACTTTCGCAGGCTAATATAGAAAAGGGGTAGTCCATAAAAGGATGCCAAATTTGTTTTAACTAAGTCTTCACAAAGAAAAAACCAAGAGGGACCTTAGATTCCCCTTTTGAATAATTTTTTTATTATAAGAATTCTCTTATGGGTTAGTGTCCAATAAAATATGTTGAGCTTTGGAAGCCCATATGGCTGCCATATTTTATTCTAAATTCCTACCTTGGGTGGAGTTCCATAAAGAAATAGTAAAAGTACATAAGCATGATTGACAAAGAATTCAAAGCCTCCCCATCCTCTGGTATCTTCTTCATTCTAGTAATTTGGAGTGCAACTTCAAGAATAACTTCAAGCCTGTGGACTGGGGCTACAGACGGGAAGGAACATGCCCAAAATTATAGCATTTCTAGTGTCCTTTATGTGCTCCTTGCAATGGATAACAAGCCATTCATGCAAAGGAATAAGACAAAATGTTTGATCGAAAGGAGCACATATCCACGTTAGCTCCAGATCTATCAAGTTCTAAGAGAGATCAAATCTTTATAGATGCAAAATTCTCTTCAAGTTGTGCACTCTAAAAGGTTTTCACTCAAGATATCTATATCTATATCTATATATATATAATTATATGTATATATATATATGCACATATATTTGTACACACATGTACATATGTATGCAGACACACACACACACACATAACTCCTATTTATGGGTGATAAATAAATGTTACATAAATATATGCCAAAAGCATTACAGTGGCCCAAGTCCCCTCACTTATGTTAGAGTACAATCCCAATTTCTCTATTAGTATTCTTACAAAATTATGTATCATCAACATGATTTGAAGCTAATTTCTGACAACAAAAATAAAACCAGTCCTCCACAAAATACAGTCAACCATATTATCTATACATGTTCATCAAGCATAATTAAATATCAGAGTACAATAACCAACGTATAGAGTATGTTGATCCATTAGAAATATACAATAGGAAAAGAAGAAAAGATATTTATTTGCATATAGTTATTTATACCCAAGGATCAAGAAAAAACTATGTTCACTGGCCTTCTTTAATTCAATGATCGAGCATGTGCCTCGATCCAAATCCAATCCATTTTTCAAAATC
Organism: Pinus taeda; assembly: GCA_000404065.3. NCBI lineage: Eukaryota > Viridiplantae > Streptophyta > Pinopsida > Pinales > Pinaceae > Pinus > Pinus taeda. The sequence continues at coordinate 104,996 of APFE031540285.1, read as the reverse complement.
CTATATGCCTCCTCATTCCTGTTCCTGTAGATATGATTGAAAGTAACATGTGAGAAAGAGGTTAGATTTTGATCAATCCTCTTAAAACGAGGGAGAATAGTTTATTTTCTAATTCCTTGCATCCACTTGATGGCAACTTAAGAGTCTCCCTACATATGAAGAGATAATGCATCATGTGATTATGCCACAAGAAGGATAATATAGAGTGAAAATAACTTAGGATAATTGTTTTAGGCATTTTCAATAGTTACTAAGAAAGAGAGAGAATGTGAAATTGAAATGCGTAGAATACCCCCCAAGCCTCTTGTAGAAGGGAAGCCTTGTACTACTTTGTCAAAAAAGCCTAGTGTAAATCAATTTTGATTTCCACAGGTCCATTAGGGACAAGAGAACCAATTCAAGAAGACCATGAGTATGTGGAAGCAATGGCCATACTTGAATATGAAACTTTAGAGGGGTTTGGAAAATTGTTTTCAATTTTTTTTTTTTGGTTCCTTTCCAACCATGTTCCCCAACACATGCACATGAAATCCCCTTGAGGTTTTTGGGGAGCTGTAGGAAAGTACATGATAGAAGAATTTGAATTATGTCCTCCACTCCCCAACTAATAGATAAATTATTGATATCTTTTATGTCCGCCCAAATATGTATTGCGAATGGTGTAGGAAATGATTAGGCAGGAAATGGTTTCTGAGCCTTCCAGCACAAGGGGTATACAGTAGGACCTTGGAAGATTCTTCTTTACAAGATATCCCAGGTGGTCACTCTTTTCCTTAGCATGAGAAACATCAAAATGTTTTCTTTGGGTGGCACTACAACAAAACTAACAATTAGCGTTGGAAATCAATGCATTTGAACCTATGAATTAGGTTCAATTGGCAGTGCAAAACCCGAAGCTACAATGCATCTTCACTTGGGCACCATAAATAACATCGAGTTTAGTCCCGGGAACTGTTTCTTCCATTCTTGCGTTTATTTGTACTTCTAGTTTTGCTCCCAATTGTTCTTCCTATTTTGCTTTTGGTATGGCATCAAAATAGCTTCTTTTTTGGCTTCCTAATTTATGCCAAGTTATGCTTCCATTATAACGTTGTTTGTTGCTTCGAGTTTTTCTTCCAATATGGCATCACTTGTTGCATCTAGGTTTTCTTCCATTATGGCATCTTCTTTAGCTTCTAATATGGCTTCCATTATAATGTCTTTTGTTGCTTTTAATATTGCTTCCATTATTACTTCTTGGTTTGCTACCTGAATGGCTTCTTTGTTTGCTTCTTGGGGAATGCCAAGCTTGGTTTCTAATATTGCTTCCATTATTACTTCTTTGTTTGCTACTTGAATTGCTTCGAATTTTTCTTCTCAGGTAGCTCCAAGTTTGGGTACTGGTATAGGCTTCCATTATTACTTCTTTGTTTTCTACCTAAATTGTTTCTTTTTTTGCTTCTTAGGTAACACCAAGTTTTACTTCCAAGATTGATTCTCGTGTACTTCTAGTTTGGATTCCATTGTTGCTTCTAGAATTTCTTCCTTATTAGCCTCATGGTTTGCTTCCTTTTAGTTGCAAGGTTTGCTTCTTTTATAGCTTTCCTTTTTATTAATTAATATATAGTTATATATATATTTTTCAATTAAATTAGTTAAGTATATCATGCTTCTTAAAAAACTTATATGATTATAGAGTAAGTCATATTTCATTTAAATATTTTATAACATACAATTTATAAACGAATTTTTAGGGAAATGGACATCCATACAAACTAACTCCTATTGTGGGGAAAATATACAACATCCACTGTAATAAAATAACAAGTATATATATAATAATATATATATATATATATATATATATATATAGATATATATAAATATATATACTGTAACTGATATTTTTTATATTATTAATATAAAAAAATTGCTAGCGTGACGTCTACACATAATTTAGACCAGATTCACATCATAGAGATTTCCATAGTAGAGCTCTTTCAGGTTTCTTCTAGTTACAGACCAAAATCAACAAAATTGGAAATAAAATAACAATATATATATATGTATATGTATATGTATATATGTATATATGTATATGTATATATTATATTTATATAATATATATATGTATAATGTATATGTATATGTATATGTATATGTATATGTATATACATATCATATAACATATACATAAAATATACATATACATATACTATACATATATCTATATATATATATATTCTTAACTGTAACATATATTTTTATATTATTAATAAACAAAATTTTTGGTCCATGACCAACTACACATCATGTCGGACCATATAATACATTTCCAAAAGATATAAGTCAAATTGATACATGTCAAAATGATAAAACTCAATATGGTACTGCAAGTGAAAATGATGCATATGATAATAAACATGAAAAGAGGCATCATAACGATTTATCAACAATGATCCAATATGGAGTCTATATGATCAATGTCATTGGATACTACCAACAAATTACTCATCATCATCATCATGTCTATCATTCTCATCATCAATGTCATCATTGTCGTCGTCTACCTCGGTGTCCTCTCAATATACCTCATCATCATCGTCTCGAATGTTTGAATCTTATCCAACATAATTTGGATCAATCTCAGGATCAACTGGATCTTCTCGAAGATTTGTGTTCTGCAAAAAAAAATCATTAAAAATAAAAAAAATATTATTTATTTCATGCAACATTTAATATTTCTATTATATTTATAATATTACAACATATGAAACATAACCATAATCATATTACATCATATCAAAGTGTACATAAGTACCATAATAATTAAGTTACAACTAAGATGTCATTCCAATGATGTAAAACATGCAACAATTCTAATAAACATTAGTAAAGATCATAAACAATTTGTTATACAATTTAACTATCAACTGTAAATTCTACTACATAACCTTAAGTTCCAACCCTCTCCTGTCAATATATAAACGTATTTATGTGTAAACATTAACTTTGTATATAAGTATACAATAATAAGTTTGCAATTAAATAAATGTTGAGAATCTAGGGCATCCATTAGGGTTATTTTATCACATGATTTCTATTTAACATTGACATTTACTTGAGATATATTATCACATCATCATCATCATTATTTATTTTCATCATCAAAATAAATGCAAATAAGAAGATCATAATGAAAACAAGGAGAGACACAGGAAATAGGCTCCAAGCCAAGGAAAAACCCCTCCAAATTGGGAAAACCCAGAGAACTCCTTCTTATAGAATTTTCAATGAAGACTTCCAAGAAAAAGACACTAGACCATCCACCAAGATGCCATACCAGCCACCCAAACAAAATATGTTCCTTACTTCACAATTTTGGATCTGAGGCAATCTGTCATTCCAAAGAGAATTCAACTGCCAAAGAGAGATATACACCAAAATCCAAGATCAAAACAATCTTCCAGATTTTCTATCCTTCTTCCTCCTTTTCACACTTCTGTTCTACCTCATATCTCCTTGAGAAAGTCAAATGGACAAGTATATTTTTTGAGGACGAATTCCTCTTCAATATATATCCATTTGAGTGGGTCCTCAAGCCTCTTCTAGGCCAACCCTTAGGGATATACGACTTTATCTCTTGGGTAGTCTATATACATTTCCATGACACAAAATATTTTTCTATACATTGATACAAGAGCCCTTTTAGGGATTTTACATTATGACTTTGACTTTGACTCCCTAGAGCACTCAATGGGTGCATAGCTTAGGATTAAAACCATGGGCAAGAAACCCATGCATAATTTTTTTTTCTTTTACAAAAATAAATATTCCCTTTTCTTTCTTTTGACAAATACAATGATTACATCAAGTCATGACATCATAATTATGAAGACCTAAACTAGTTACATTTCAACATTCCCTCTTAACTAGGGAGGTATTCATAATTGACAACAGGTACAGGGAAAATACTTCCATTGAAAAGTTCTAAGAAGAGTTAGATTGGTAAGCCATCTCATAAGATATTTCATCATCTTATATCGTTGCATCTCAACATATCAACCAACGTTGTCACATAGAAAGGCCTTGACTAACAACTGTATCTCTCCACAAGATCAGAGCACAATGTTGGCAAGACCAATGATTTATAGACACCTATATCATCTTCTCTCAAGGCAGATACCAAATCCAGATGTTCACAAGGTATGTCCTTTTAGTATGTTTCCTGTCTTGGAATAAAACATCCTCAAGGAATTTCCTCTTAGACTACTCTTGCCTATTAGATGCCCTACCATATCCTCAAAGAGTATTAGAACCCATATGCTTACCCAATCCTCCATTCTTTCTTCATAACATGAAGACAACAATGATGTGTCTATCTCTCATGGCCTTCACTAAGACTCACAACTGTTAGTCCTGGTCTAGTGCATGACACATGAAGTAGAGAACCATATCCATCACTCCCTCTTAACCAGGGATGATCTAATCATTCCTATACAAGGAATATACTCAAGCTCCCTCTTACCATGGGAATTTCCCAATATCTCTAAGGACTTGTTTCCAACAACAACTAATTGCTTCTTTGGTGGAGATCACAATACTATCAATGGCATGTAGGGCTCCCATTTCTTCTTCTTCATCATGTCATGGGTGAAATTCAACTTCTTCGTTAAGGAGCCATCTTCTTCATAAATTATTTGTAGGGAATGGGTCATCTTCTGCATCACTTTCTCTTCAACGAAGCATAAGATTGAACCAATAGTCATGTCATCCTTATCCTCATCAGAAAGTGGTATTTTAGTCCACATTTTGTCATTCTTCATACACCTACATATTTTGAGTCATTCTTCTTTTAGGATCTTCCATCCAATCACATGAGTACTAGTTGTTGGTGACATGCTACAACTCTCTTCCAGTAGCCTTGTTCTAATTCAACCAGATGATTTCAAAAAAATCAAAATGAACTTCAAATCAAAGCTACCTTTTTATGATGGCCCTTCATCATGACATCATCTTTATCACTTGCATATTCACAAGCTAATCATTATTGAGCTTGAACATGGCTCCCTCTTCAATATCCGTAAAGAGAACTTACCAAGACATGATCATCAAAATATGTGCAACCTGCTATCAAATATGATATCATGATGTACATCAATTTCCCTGGACTAAGTACCAAGGCAACAAGCCAATAGAGTCATCATATCCTTCTTTAATGTGAAACTTCTCCATATAGAAGGATCGTGCAACATATCATGTCTCCATCAATTTCATGGTATTCAATCTTGACCAGAGCCTTTCGTGGAACATATCTTAGCCAATCATCCAGCCATGTTCCTCATTTCCAGGATGAGGTGCATTGTGCTTCAACTTGAACCAACAAGATTCTTATGATGTATGATAAAAAACACAATGATATCATCATAGTCATTCTTCCCAAGGCGAAGAACTCATTTTATGTCATCACAAAGGAGGATCCATAAATATCCTTTCTTGCAACAAAATCTTCATATCAGCTAGTTGTTTGCTATATCAGGTTTATAAATTCTTTTGCATGCTGTATTTAACTTTACCAGGCATCCATAGTTGCAAAATTATATCATGAATCTATCATAGTGCCCAAGGATCCAAGGGTCCTTATAGTTCCCTCCTTCCATCATGTTTCCCAAAACAAAGGATCAGATCATCCTCCTTCCTTCATGTACCTGCAACATTCATTGACAAGTACCCCAAAGAAAAGTCTACAATAATAAATGCATGATATCTATGTGCCAATCTGAGGTTACCTTGAGAATTGAAGGTTGTACTTCTAGGGTTTTCAAGTGCCAGCCCTAGACGAAGGGTTCCAACCTTATCCATGCTTAATATGAGCCCTAGATTGCATACAAACACTAAATACCAAGGGTTCAGGTTTTTATGAAGGAACAAGATTAGGGTTTTTATATGACTAGGGTTTTACTAGTGTCAACAATTTTAACATTACCTATATAATCAATCAACCCTACTATAATACATGTTGGAATCTTAACAAAAATATTCCATATTTACCTCATGGTTACATGCCTATAGTGGCCTGCACTTTCAGATGCCATGGTTTCTTCACAAAGGTACTATAATCTTTATTGATCTTCTACCATCTTCAAGCCATCCTTCTAATGAATCATGAAACCAGGATATCACTTCTCTTATGATATGACCTCTTCTCGAAGTGTTCCTTTAAGATATAGTGTGACTGTTGCTCTTCATGCTTCAGAATTACAGGACAGAGACAATATGCTACTTTTATTACTAACAACTACAAGATTTCTTTGCTACAATACTTCATAATAAATATCCAGACAAAGATTTATCCTTGTTGCATTCATTTACTGCCTGTAGCTCCTAGGTCTCACCGCTTACCAGAATGTATAAAAGAGAAATGATTATTGAATGTTGTTTTGAGTACTAGGAATGGCCCTATGGTTAGGGCTTCTAAAACCACTGATATGGTTTGACAGATGGACTTTTCCTTCACATGAATACCCTTAACAAGAAAAAATATGGATCCAAAGGTCATCTTATTATTTCACTGTCCAAGTCAGCTTCTTAAGTGACTTTGTAGGCTACTTCAGTATACACACACACACACACACACACACACACACACACATATATATATACCCAGAATTGCTTCCTTTAAGACCTTGACTTTATTACCTCTACAAGATGAATATGTAGGACTAGATAAAGTGTTCCTTTGTCTACCATTAAAATTCAAGGATGGAAATTATATTCACACTATATAGACTTCAAACTCTTAGAAAAAGTGTCACAAGGTCAAATTTCCTTGTGATTATTCAAACTTTAAATCGAGTATATATGCTATAGGGTATTTGCTTCATTGTCACAAATTTTCGTCTTCCATATCAATGCAAGAAGGATTAACATCGTTGGAGACAGAAGATTGCAACACTATAGATTTCATTCTCCTTGAATATGACTGTGACTATGACTGATGCCTTTCACACTTGATCTTATGCTTAGAATTGATTCTTCCTACAAATGTTACAAGTACTTAGATTATCAATGAATAAAACAAGATGACCGAGATTATACTATTATGCTTGGGTAGGAGGTTCAGTTCTTACTTCAATAAGTTCAGATGAACACCATCCAAAAAATGATTGATATAACCTTTCATATCAGGAGTCTCGACTCCTCTTTCTCAATGAATAGAAGTTCGAAAACAAGCCCTCAAAATTTATTTATGCACAAAACCTCAATGTAGGAGACTCAACTAATTTTAGGTCTTATGTTTAGAACTCAAGGAGGCTCAACTCCAGCTTCAACTAAATATATATGCCACAATTCCTTAAAAGCAATCTTGGCTCCTTAATGGTGGTTATAATAACTACAATAAGGAATTGATGCTCAAAAATTCAGATCTGTGTGGTAGCACAAAGATTTTAGACTTGTTTAAATAAATATTTCTTACGTATTATTCCTAGAGTTTCGATCTCTACATCAATGGAATCGGCCTCCTATGAGTTATCAAACTAGAATTATGGTGCTTCAAAACATAGATTATACACTCTTCAAGACATTCACTCTTTCCTCCTCTTACTTGTGGCCTTTACACAGAGACTAGGGATTTTATATGTGCCTATAATTTGAGTTACTACCTTCTAGGAGCTTAGTCTTAAAGATCAGAGCTATCCTTGACATTTTGAAGCCATTTATGATCTTCTTTTTGGCCTTAAACAAGCAAACCAAGCTCTGATACCATGTTGATAAATCTAGGGCATCCATTAGGGTTAGTTTATCAAATTATTTCTCTTTAACATTGACATTTACTTGAGATATATTATCACATCCTCATCATCATTATTATTTATTTTCATCATCAAAATAAATGCCAACAAGAATATCACAATGTAAACATAGAGAGACATGGGAAATAGGCTCCAAGCTAGGGAAAAACTCCTCCAAAGGGGGAAAACCCAGAGAAATCCTTCTTATATAATTTTCAACGAAGACTTCCAAGACCATGACATTAGACCATCCTCTAAGAGACCAGGCTAGCCACCCAAATAAAATCGATTCCTTACTTCACAATTTTGGATCTGCCAAAGAGAGAGATAAACGAAAATCCAAGATCAAAAAAATCTTCCAGATTTGTTGTCCTTCTTCCTCCTTTTCACTCTTATGTTCTGCCTCATATCTCCCTGAGAAAATCAAATGCACAAGTACATTTTTGGAGGAAGAATTCCTCTCCAATATATAGCCATTTGAGTGGGTCCTCAAGCCTATTATAGGTCTACCCTTAGGACTATCCAACATGATCTCTGTTGAAAATAACAATAAGAAATGTTAAAAATATCATTAAAAAAATCCTAATTTAATTTGTCCTTGAATTAAATTGAGAATTAAATTGTAATTCCACATCTCATGATAATTTGCAATAGTTAACTAAGTTAATTTGGCTTAGTTAGATCAATTAATTCGAGTTGAGGGTCTAACTAGATTCATGTAGAGTGTCTCCTACAATTAGGAGCGCTAGTTGAGTTTATTTTGAGTTGTAATTATTTAATTAAGTCTAACTGAGTTAAAGTTAATTAAACAAGTTCCAACTGATGGATGAATTAGTGGGAGGTCCAGTAGTGGGGTGTAACCTGTAGTAGTGGGGTGTAACCTGCACTAGTTGGGTGCAACTTACTGTAGTGGGGTGTAACATGCATTGATCAACCAATAAAATGAAGATTCACTCATAATTAACTCATGCATGTCAAATCAAAGAAAGACCCAGTTGATAATTGAGTTTAGGGACATTGTAGTATCAATTGTAAAATCATCTAAATTAAACCGATGGCGCATGCAGTCAAAGGAAGGCCTACAAGGATTGCACAATTCATAATTGAGGATTTACCACATTAAATAGGGGCTAATTCCCTGGGAGCAGTGCAAGGAATTAGGAGCTTGGAGGCTTGGAAATTTGGGTAAGTATTGGCCAAAGGCAATCAGTCAAGCAGAGGATAGAAAATACTTGTGCAAGTTGAGCTCAAGGTTGAGTAGAGCATATTGTATCCATCCAAATTCTTTGACTAATGCAATATAAAAATAGCAGGGGTTTTTAGCTGTGGATTTCCACATAAAATCATTGGGTTATGTGTGATTGAATTCTTTCTCTTATATGCTTCGTGATTGCATCAATCGTTTATCGTTTCTGCTGATGGGTAGAGTAGATTCAATTGAATTGTTTTAGCATATTACAATATGCAGTTTGAATCTACAAGGAATTTCTACAATCTCTTGGGCAGTCTCTAGATATTTCCATGACATAAAATATTTTTCTTTACATTGATACAAGAGCCCTTCTAGGGGTTTTACATTATGACTTTGACTTTGACTCCTTAGAGCACTTAATGGGTACATAACCAAAGATAAAAACCATGGGAAAGAAACCCACATATAAATAATTTTTCTTTTACAAAAATATATATTTTATTTTCTTTATTTTGACAAGTACAATGATGACATCAAGTCATGACATCATAATTATGAAGATCGACACTAGTTACATTTCAACAATAAAGTAAATTATTATTACCTTTGCAACTAAATAATGAAAACAAGCAACATGATACTTAAGTGACAAACCAAAATATTACGTGCTTTTATGTCCCTACGACATATTCCAATACCACCATGAATATAGGTCAAGGCTCTACAAATCTGAAGCCAAAAAATTTCAAATTAAGATATTTCAAAGTATAGAAGAAAGAGGCAAAATCACCATGACAACAAAGGGAAGGAAGTGAGGATCCCCAAACCTTATAAGTATATAATTTTACATAAATAAGAGGCACTCATTGATTCATCCTACTATAGTTCTTTGCTACATGATAACCTGTCTCCGGTACATACTCCAACACGAGATTGAGATAGAGCTCATCCTTATTGGTGGTTGAAAAAAAACAATGCTTTAGAGAGGCAATATTTGGATGATCCAAAAGGTGCATTGTTTGCAGTCATAATTCTTATATAGTTTGTCATGCATAACCTTTTTAATTGCTACAATCTCCCCTGTCTCTAAGCATTTATCCTGGGTAAGGGAGAACAAGTATAATAAATTTATAATATCCTTATTAAATCATGTAAAATGCACCATCTATGACTTCTCATTCCTAGCATGAAAAAAATAGGACATTGCCACATGTTAATTTGTTGGAGTTGGGCAAAATCCTTACCTAAAAGACAATTCCAAAAGATCCAGTTCCTACCACATGTTCTGCGATGTAACTTATGGTTTGGAATTGCAACAAGGTCAATGTATCCATGGCTCAAGTCCTTTTGTGGGGAATTCCATCATAGACATGTATGCTCAATATGGCAGTATAGAGTTTGCATGCCAATCCTTTAACCTACTATATAAAAAAGATGCAGTCTCATGGAATGCAAAGATTACTGGATATTCCCAAAATGGGTAATGCAATGATGCCTAACATTGTTTCATGAAATTCTAAATGCAAACATTATGCATGGCATGATAACTATGACAAGTGTGTTATGTGCCTATGCCCATTTCGTAGCTCTGTAATAAGGCCAATGCATCCATGATTGTGTCACTACAAATGGTATTAGTGCTTTTGTTTCAGTAGAAATGACACCTGACTCATTCACTATTGTTAGTGTACCTCAAGCATTTGCTTCCTTAGGAGCTCTAAAATATGCCAATTCAATTTACAAATTTATAATTCAAAATTAATTGAACTTATGTGTGTGTGTGTGGAGACTCCCCTTGTAGACATGTATTGCAAATGTGCGAATGTAGAGGTTGGAAGAAATTTATTTGATGACAGATGTAATAGAAATCCAGTCTCACGGAGTGTAATGATTGTTGGGAATGCTCAAAATGGATATGTGAATGATGCCCTAATGGTGTCTCATCAAATGCCACTATAACAAAAAAGGTCATTGGTGAGGGTTGAAAAATGTCGCCATAGGCTCATTGGTGACAGTTGAAATGGCTTGTGTTATCAAAAAATGAACACCACCAAATGTGGCATCACCAAAATTATAGTTGTTGTGGTGACATTCAAGGTTCGCCACGAATAATAATTATAATGACAGATAATGACTGCCACCATTCCATATGAACAACAATGATTTATAGTGATGGACATTTCATGGCCCTCACTATTGATGCATATATATGGCGACACTCGTTGATTGTCACCTTTTCATATTTTGGTGAGGGTTGAAAAAAGTCACCATAAGCTCAATGGTGTCATTCAAAATAACTTCCATCACCAAAATCTGAACGTCACCAAAGGCTGCGTCACTAGAAGTATTCGTGTTGTGGTAACATTTAAGGTCTGTCACGAATACTGATTATAATGATATATAGTGACCATCAACATTTCATATGAACAACTGTGATTTATGGTGATGGAACTTTCATGACCCTTACTATTGATGCATATATATGGTGACGTTCATTAACCGTTCCCATTTCATATATAAAAAATGACTTTTGATGATGGCCCTTTAACGACCCTCATTATTGATACATATATAGGGACATATAGTGATCGTCAACCTTCCTTATAAATATTAAGACACAATGGAATCCAACGACCAACCACTTGCTTGTAAAGTAGGTTCTCTTCCATTGAGCTAGAACCCTTCAAAGAATTAGACCTTGAAAATTTATAAATTCTAAATTCTAAAACTTTAATTAAATTATAAACTTTGTGAAGTCTTGTAGGTTTCATTGGCTCAACTGGCAAAAACAACCATCCAATAGATTCAAAACATAACTCTTTTAGAATGAGGAAGCAACTTTCACATGGTTAATACACTAAACCACCTAAAAAATATCATCAAAGCCGATTGTTTAAACTTGAGACTAACCAAAGTACAAAACCAAAATCCCATGTTTTATGGCTTCTCTAATATAAGTTTGCAGATGAAAGAAATCACTAAAGAACTTAAAAATTGTATACAAGTATAGAAAAAATTGATGAAAATAGACACTATAATTGCTATGATGATTAAAGATCATATTCATGTAGAGTAGGCAATTAAACAAAGAGACTGAACATGATGGAGCCAACACGAAATCCAATGCACAATTCTCACCTGGGCTCCATGAATATACATACCTATGGAATGTAACTTTTTCTAATCCCCCAAAAAATAATATTGAATTCCTATGATATATATAAAGGAAGAAAATGGGAATTATAACTTAACTATAAAGATTCAAAATCTTGTAGGGCGGGTAAATTCAATATAAAATTTGAATATATGGGGTAGACCTTTGAATTACTTGTATCTCTATCTTTATCAAGACCAAAACCAGAGGCCTGATTATATAAATAGAAAATTAAAACTATTATGGAGACAACACATGTAAGTCCACAAGAAAAAGTGATGTAACAAGGTACGAGATGATATCATAGGTTACCATTCACAATTCTTTCGCTATTTTCATTTATTGTAAATAAGAATGTAGAAAATGAGACTGTTGAGCAAGTAGGAATTTTTTTATAACTAGTGTTTACCCTTTTATATGTATTTGAAATTATTTGCTGGAAAAACACAATAGCTACAAAAATATTCTGAATCTTCTCAAGCTTTTGGGCAAGGTAAGGGAGATAAGTTTCAATAAAAGACACAGACCCCAATACAGGGGATGGCATAAGGATAAACGATTAAAAAATATTCATTAATAGTCCCAAACTAAAAAAATGTGACAGGGAATCTCTGCAATCTTTAGAGAAGTAATTACCTATGTACAAAAATGTTAGGGCAACTAAATATAAATACCACTTGCTCTCGATCATCCATGATCACTGTAAATCAAACTACAATAAAATTTACAAACATTATAAAAAGATCAATAAATATTTTGCAGTTAATCAACACCTTCAACCATTAAAAACATAGTGATGATCATCAAACACAACAAGAGGGCTGCATATAATTTTAAGAAGACATTTTTGTTGTGGCAGAGTTCACTAAATGAAATGAGTTACCACTTCAAAATGAGATAGAAAGTCATGACATAAGAAATCAATGGATTTGCAGTTAGTAGCAATCACTTGGAATAGTTACAGCACTTCAGATAGTTGTAATTAAGCCTCCACCTAGTAGGTTAAGAGTTGACTGGTGCATCTTCACAACAATAAGACTAACCAACTTATTATAAATGGGAGGCTTGGTATTGAGGTGAGGTTTGATTCACATCAACTAGGAATAACCAGAAAGGACTAAAGGGCATGCATATATTTTAGTTAGGGATTTACCATATCATTATAAATATGATTTAACCACATTAGATGTCTAACAAGGAATAGTTTGAGATGAAAAAATTCAATATCTAACATGTGAGGTGCTCAATATCTACACATTTTGATAATGACAAACAACTTAAAATGAAATATGTGTAAGTGCCATGGTGAAAAGTGTAAATTCAAATGATAATGACTGGTTTTACATTGACAAGGAGATAAAAAAATGAGGAATTTATAATGGATGATATCTATGAGACAAGACACCATGCATAGATTCACACAAATAAGAGATGTCAAATAAAGTTAAAGGAGGGATGAGGGGACAACAATAAATTGGCAAGATTTCAACATTTCCACTGAATTATATTATCTATCAGGGTATGGAACTAACTTTTAATTAAGAGAAACAAGCCCTGTAGAGGGTGATACTGATGATGAGGATCCCAATATAGGCAGTGATTTTGATAATATGTGTTTATTTGTTGTAAGATGACAATTTTTTGGACTCTAGAGGTGATGCATGGGCATCTCGTCAAATTGATTATAATCTAGGACGATCAATTATTTTTTTTAAAGGAAGTGGGTTTCCTTGATTAAAATATATTTTAGTTCCAAATTTGAAATAACTCTAGAGAAATCTAGACTTAGTGTGTGTAGTTGGAGTTGTTTGAGTTTGACTTATTCAAGCCAATTATTAGATAATGATAATAATGTAATCTAATTTGATTTTATCATGGAGAGATCATAGGAATGGGTCAAGGAGTGATTTTAGGATCTAAAGAAACTATGTTTGTTTCTAAAATTGTATTTAGATATTGTGGCTTACAGACATTAGGAGAGAAAGACAGAGGAATAGAGAAGTATGCAAGTGTAGAGAGAGAGGGTGAAGGCATACACACCCATCTTTGTATTAGGCCATTGATGATCTAATAGTTATTGGTTGGATAATAGAAATGGTAGTAAGAAATGCTTCCACATCCTCATCCTTTCTTGAGAGTGCATCTGCATAAAAATTTTGCTTCCCTTTTTTGTAGATGATTTCAAATTCATAACCCAACATCTTTGTGACCCATTTTTGTTACTCTTCTGAAGATAATCTTTGTTCTAAAAAGTATTTAAGACTATCATGATCTGTTTTTACCTTGAAGTGTCTTCCCATTAGGTAAGGTCGCCATTTTTTAAGTGCAAGTAGTATTGCCAACATTTCCTTCTCATAAATAGCTTTGTGTAAATACTTTCCTTTGATTGGAAGACTTTCGAAAGCAACAGGTCTTTCTTCTTGCATTAAAGCAACACCAATTCCATTTCCTAAGGCATCACATTCCACAATAAATGTTTTTTTGAATTCTGGTGTAGCTAAGACTGGTGCTTGGCACATTTCCTCTTTATGGTGTTCAAATGCTTTCGTTGCTTCTCAAGTCCAAAAAATGCATCTTTATTTAGTAATGTTGTTAGAGGTGTTTCTATTCTCCCATAATTCTTAACAAACTTGCGATAATACCTTGTCAACCAGAGAAATCCTCACAGATGGTTTATGGATGTGGGGATTTTCCATTCCTTAATGACTTTGATTATGCTAGGCTCTAACTTAACACTTTCATGAGATACAATATGACCCAAATATTCCATCTCTTGTACTCCAAAGAAACATTTGGAGGTTTTTTCATGTAATTGTTTCTCCTCCAATAGTTTGAGCACTCTATCAACATGTTGAACATTATCCTTCCAAGACTTGATGTAGATTAGTATATCATCAAAAAATACTAACACACATTTTCTAAGGAAGGGTTTGAAAATGGAAATCATCAAACATTGAAATATAGAAGGTGCATTGGTAAGAGCAAAAGGCATGACCAAAAATTCATAATGACCCTCATGAGTTCTAAACTTGTTTTTGGAATGTATTCAGTCTTCATTCTGATTTGATGATATCTTGAATGAAGGTTAAACTTCGTGAAAAACATTGCTCCATGTAATTCATCTAATAATTCATCAATGGCAGGAATGAGAAATTTATCTTTAATATTGAGATTTTTTAGCTCCCTATAATCTGAACACATGCGCCATGATATATCCTTGTGCACCAATACTACTAGATCAGAGAAAGAACTTTGACTAGGTTTAATTATACCAACCTCTAACATTTCTGCAACCATATGTTCAATTTCACTCTTTTGGGCATAGGGATATATGTAAGGCCCCATGTTTGGAGGAACACTTCCTAGAATCAAATGAATAGCATGATTATGATCACGAATAGGTGGGAGGCATTTGGGAGTCTCAAATACCTTGGAATGATTGTCCAATAATTTTGGGAGATCTGGAGAAATAGATTATTTCGGCGTGGGAACCTCTAGCGAACATAATTATGCAATTACGCCATGTTGTTCTTTCTTTAGAAGCTTTGTCATGCCATTATATATGATTATCTTTCACATTTTCCTTGCGATACCCATAAATTCAACTTTCCTTCTGAAAAAAATTCAAGAAAAGTTCTTGAAAATTTTAAGCTAGCATACCCAAATATTGTAGCCATTGGACTCCTAGTACAACATCAACACCACCCATTGGAATGGAAAGCATTGGAATATTCAAAAAATATTCTCCCATCGATAGCTTGATATTATGGCACTTTCCAAGGAAATTTGTAGTTCTTCCATTTGAAACCATCACTTGACACTCTCATGCTGGATATAGGAAGAAATTCAATTCTTTTGCTATCTTATAATGAATAAAATTATGCGTATTGCCTGAATCAATCAACACTATTACCTTTCTCTTCTTGATATGTCCTTCTATCTTTATAGTTTGAGGAGTGGTTATTCTGGCTAATGCATTACAAGATATGGTCAGATTCATTTCTTATTTCTCTAGGCTTTGTTCCTGGTGTGTATCCTCTTCTTTTGATATTTCTTGTTCCTTTTCTTCTTCCTCTTCACAATCTATGTAAAATAATTTTTTCTCAACACACTTATGACCTTTAGTGTATTTATTATCACAACTATAACACAACCCTTTTTCTCCTTTTTCTTCCAATTTTTGTGGTGTCAACCTTGTAGGTTTCCGAAGGCTAGGAGCAACAACATTTCCATCTTTATAGTTGTGATTGGCAGGCTTCCTTGTTGCCATAATTTTGCTTTTAATTTTTCTTGCCAACTTGAATGCATTTTCCAATGAATCAGGTTCCCAAAGGTGAATGTCATGTTGGATGTTATCCTTTAATGCCCCTATGAACACATTAATCCTATCATCCTCTGGAATATCTTTTACCATTATATTCAATTTTTGGAAGTCCTCAATGTGCTCCACCATTGAACCTTTTTGTTTGATATTTATTAATTAGCTAAAAAAGGTGTCGCTTTTTGTATCCTCATAACGTGCTATCATTTATTCTGTAAAAAATGCCTAGGTGAGAATTTTTTTACGAGAGAAAAGCCATCGATACCATACAGATTGATTTGGTTCCAAAAATAAAGTCGCATTGTGTACCTTTTTTGTGTTTTGCACATTATTGAGATCAAAATATTGCTCCATCTATAGTATCCATGTTATGGGATCCTTGCCATCAAAATTCCTCATATCGATGTTTGGAACATGGTGGATATTCAATCCAAAATTATAGTCTATGAAATCATGACTAACATTTCTTTTTTTCTCATCATGAGTTTCCTCTACTACCTTTTGTCCATTAGGAAACATTTTTTGTAGCAACTTTGCCAAGCCTCCTTTCAAATATTCCATGTCTTTCTTCAAATCTTCAACGTTTACTTCTAAACCATCCATATTAGCTTCCACTCCATCTATATTAGCTTCCACACCATTTTTTAAACCATCCATCTTAGCTTCCAAGCCTTTCTTTAAACCATCCATCTTAGATTTTGTTATTTTTTGTGAGAGTGAAATTTGTTGCACTTGGTCTCATAATTTTGATATATCATGTTGCATTTCTTCCTCTTCTTCATGAGTCATGCTAGAACTTTTAGGTTACTTACTAGGTGTTTCATTTTATTTCTTTAGGGCATCAATTAATGATAATTATGCTTCACTATGTCCTTTGAATTCCTTCAAACTAATTTTTCAAACCAAAATTATGAAAATTTTTAAAAAGACTACACACTTTTTTGGCTTTTAGGTTCTTGATATTGAATCTATTGTATCTCTATAATTTTGGATCTTCAAGGTCTAAAATTGCATCATGTGGTAGCCCTCTGAGTCCTCGTTCCAACCCCACAATTCTGATCTCGATTGGATTCTCCAAGAAAGAGTTATTCCAAATCTCCCACACTAACCTAATTATAGAATAGTTTAGTAGAGTGAAATTGTACTAAGTGACATGTGTCATTGTTTCGACCTTTGGAATTGAAAACAATATAAAGAAAACCAAAATCTTTCTTGTTTCTGTACCTTTTTACGAAATTTCAATTTGATGCTCAGAGAGAAAGTTATGACGATTTTTCCTAGGTCACCTGTTTAAGATATAGTTCGGGAGCCTACAAAAACCCTAAATTCTTTGATGATATCTCCAAACATATAGCGAGGCAAGCTATGAAATTTGGACTTGTGGTTAACCAAGATTTCAGACCAAATGGGTTTTAATGTTAGCTTTTGAAACGTTGTAGAAGAGAAGTTATAGCGAAAATTCCATGATGACTTGTTTGAAGCAGCAAAACCCTAGAATCAAAAGGGTCCAATACCAATTGTTATGCAACCAGCTAACAAAATAGAAGATAAGATAGAGCAACGACTTAAATCTTTGAGGGGGAAACATCCTTGACATTACACAAATGAATAATTGTTTGATGAAAAAAATGACAAGACCTACTTTCTATATATAGGAGTCTAAGGGGTCACAATATAGTGAAAGATCACATAAAATTAATAATGTAAGTGCACAATAATAACAATAGTGGGCTTCTTCCCGGATGTGGGTGTTTAAGAGCGCTGGTACTACGTAGCGATTTTGGGTTGGCAAGTGGCGTGGCCACTTGGCCACCACACTTTTACCCAGATGCTCATCGACGATATTAATGGTGTTTTAATGCACTACATGGGTCGAGGAAACCTCAATTTGGTTCTTAAGATGGCTTATTCGAACCACCTTGCCCCTGTTCCACTTCCTTTGAATTGCAATTGTCTCCTTGCTACTACAGAGCCAATCTCACACACGACAATGGGGAGACGTTGCCAAATTCTGTGTTGCATTGAGATGGTAGATGGTGCCCATTTCTCGCAGGATCTTTTGTGCTGCCTTCAATCTGATTCTTTGGCCTTGAATATTGGTTTAGAACCACAGATTATAGGTCCCCCTACTCTCATAGGTCATTCAATCCCAGGCATTGCTCCTCATCTTCGTCTGCCCAATTTGGACCAGGTGAACATTCCTCGTATGCGTCATAGGATGCGCCATAGGAGGGGCAGTAGTAGAGTAAGAAAAATCTGCCCCCCCTCCCTGTCCCTCTCTGACTTGACCCCTTTTGACTCTTCCTCCCCCTCGAAAACTCATTTCACGGGACATTATCCAGCCATGCACAGCGGTCAGAGGCTAGCTCAGACTAAAGGTTCTTGGCGTGTGGAAGATGCTCCACAGCCTCCGACTGTCTCTGTCTCGTTTCAGCAACCCAGTCATTCAGCCTAGTTCCATTTTCGTTGCACATTGGATCAACCATGCATAATTGCGACCATTTAGGTAAAATTTAGAGAGGAGCCTCAAAGCTCTGAAGTTCTAGCTCGCAATATTCAGGAGAGGGCTAACACTAGCAAAAGAAAAGCCCCTGGTAGCAGCTTAGGGGCGTACAGAAGCCATGAAGAAGCACATAGAAACTGCTCAAGGACGCAACAATCCAGGCATGGAAACTACTCCGAGAGATCAACAGGACACGGAAGATGAAATTGAGGCGTACATGTGTCAGATAGTGGAAGAACCTCCTCCTACTAATGACACCTAGCTAGTCAAAGTATTTCTTAGGTTTTGGGTTCTTGGCTCTCAACCTTAGAGGTCTATTATGTTGTTTCTTTTATGTAAATGTTGTTAATTTTGATGCTAGCTCGAAAAACTATTCCACTTTGGCTTTACAGGCTATTACCCCTGCGTGGGCAGCAAACAATTCTAGTTTTGGAATGGTTTCCTCGGTGTGGGTAGTCTCTTTCAGTTATCTGTTATTAAACATAGCATATTTTGAGGCTTGATCTGCAAAGGCCGGTGCCTCCTTGTACCAATTTTTGTTACATTAATAGAATTAGTCAAATTTAGAAAAAAAAAAATAGTGGGCTTCTATGGGACACAATAATAACAATATGGGGACAACATGGGCACAAAAATAACAATAAGGGGCTAAAATGACAATAATAATAATATGAGAATACATTAGTATTACAGGGACTAACATGCCTCTCTCCTTTAGAAAAGTGTTGTCGTCAACACTTGAGTAGTTATGGATGCTTTTGTATAAAATTCTCATCCTCCCACGTGGAATCTTCAGCGGATAAGTTCTTCCACTTGATGAGATACCCTGAAATTGATTGATTTCATAGTTGTCGAGTTCTTGTTTCTGTGACTACTTCAGGTTCCAATATAATTTTTCCTTTCTCGTCAAGTTTTGATAATATTGTTTGAACTAGAAGCTTGTCACCTGTAACCTTCTTTAATCATGAAATATGGGAAACAGGGTGCACTCGAGAAGCTGTAGGAAGCTTCAATTTGTATTTCATAGTACCAATCTTTTGCAAGAAATTGTATGGACCATAATACTTTGGTGATAATTTATTATCCTTCTTAGCTTGCCTGAGCGACATTTCTTTGTATGGTTGTAGTCGTAGAAATACCCATTCACCTACATCAAAACTTCTTTCGCTGTGACGTTGATCTGCTTATTGTTTCATTCTATTCTGTGCCAAAGTGAGGTTATCCTTTAAGAGTTGGAGAACTTGTTGTTGATGCTCGACGTGATATTCCACTGCTTGAGCCTTAGAATTTTCTCTTAAATATGATGTGATGGATGGTGGATCATATCCATAAAGTTCCATAAATGGGGTCATTTTTGTTGCAGTATGGAAGGAAATGTTATACCACCATGCAGCTAGAGGCAACCATTTGACCAATTGTGTATGTTTATCAAATACAAAGCAACGAAGATATCCTTCCAAACATTTTTTCACTATCTCAATTTTCTCTTTAGATTGAGGATGATAAGATGAGATATGAGTAATTGAGTACCCATATGAGAAAATAATTCTATCCAAAAATTTCCAGTGAAAATGGGATCTCTATTGCTTACAATAATCTTTGGGTTTGCATGTAGCTTTTGAATTGTTTCCATAAATGCAGTGGCATCTGTACTGGATTTAAATGGATGAGCTAATGCTCAAAAGTGTGCATACTTGGTAATTCTATCAACTACCACCATGATGACACTCTTTCCTTTGGACATTGGTAAACCTGTGATACAATCCATTGAAACCTCCTCCCAACTTTGAATTGGAATGGATAAAAGTTTTAATAGACCTAGGGTCTTAATTGTTTCAACTTTATTTTGTTGGAAAACCAAACATTCTGCCACAAACTTTTGAATATCAGATTTAAGGCCATCCCAAAAAAAATCCTTCTTAACCCTCTGGTAATTTTTAAAAAATCTTGAGTGCCCTCCTAAGGGAGAGGTGTGCAATTCCATAAGAATATTTTGTTTGATTTGGGAATTCTTATAGAGGTATAAGCAATCTTTATACCATAACGAATCATTTTTCCAGCTAAATGTATTAGATGTATTAGGGTCTTGTTGTAACTTTTGAACAAGCACCAACACTTCTTTGTAATTCTTCCGTTCATCCCTTGATTCATTTATCCAATTTGGTTGGATAATATAAATGGCGCTAAGCAATTCTTCCACATCCTCATCCTTTCTTGAGAGTGCATCTGCAACAAGATTTTGCTTCCCTTTTTTTAGATGATTTCAAAGTCATAACCCAACATCTTTGAGACCCATTTTTGCTGCTCTTCTGAAGATAATCTTTGATCTAAAAAGTATTTAAGACTATCATGATATGTTTTTACCTTGAAGTGTCTTCCCATTAGGTAAGTCCGCCATTTCTTAAGTGCGTGTAGTGTTGCCAACATTTCCTTCTCATAAATAGCTATGTGTAAATAATTTCCTTTGATTGGACGACTTTCAAAAGAAATGGGTCTTTCTTATTGCATTAAAACAACACCAATTCCATTTCTTGAGGCATCACATTCCACAAAAAATATTTTTGTGAAGTCTGTCATAACTAAGACTGGTGCTTGGCACATTGTCTCTTTAATATGTTGAAAGGCTTTCATTGCTTCTGGAATCCAAGAAAATGCATCTTTCTTTAGTAATGTTATTAGAGGTGTTGCTATTCTCCCATAATTCTTAACAAACTTGCGATAATACCATGTCAACCCAAGAAATCCTCGCATATGCTTTATGTATGTGGGGATTTTCCATTCCTCAATGTATTTAATTTTGCTAGGGTCTACCTTAACACCATCATGAGATGCAACATGACCCAAATATTCCACCTCTTGTACTCCAAAGAAACATTTGGAGGTTTTTGCATATAATTATTTCTCGTCTAATATTTTTAGCACTCTATCAACATGTTGACCATGATCCTTCCAAGACTTGTTGTAGATTAGTATATCATCAAAAAATACTAACACAAATTTTCTATGGGAGGGTTTGAAAATGGAATTCATCAAACCTTGAAATGTAGAAGGTGGATTGGTAAGATCAAAAGGCATGACCAAAATTTCATAATGACCCTCATGAGTTCTAAATGTTGTTTCAGAATGTCTCCAGTATTCATTCTGATTTGATGATATCCTGAGTGACGTTCCAACATGGTGAAGAAAATTGCTCCATGTAATTAGTCCAATAATTCATCAGTGACAGGGATGGGAAATTTATCTTTAATAGTGAGCTTGTTGAGCTCCTTATAATCTGGACACATGCGCCATGATCCACCCTTCTTGTGCACCAATACTACTAGAGCAAAGAAATAACTTTGAATAGGTTGAATTATACCAGCCTCTATCATTTCTGCAACCATATGTGCAATTTCACTCTTTTGGGCATAGGGATATCTGTAAGGCCTCATGTTTGGAGGAACACTTCATAGAATAAAATGAATAGCATGATCATGATCATAAATAGGTGGGAGGCCTTTGGGAATCTCAAATACCTTGGAATGATTTTCCAAGGCTTTTTGGAGATCTAGAGAAATAGATGATTTTGACGTGGAAACCTCTAGCAAACATAATTGTGCAATTAAACCACGTTGCTCTTTCTTTAGAATCTTTGTCATGCCATTATAGATGATTATGTTTCCCGGTTTCCCTGGATACCCCTTAATTCAACTTCCTTTACTTCTAATTTTTTTCAAGAAAAGTTATTGAAAATTAAAATATATCGTACACAAAGATTATAGCTATTATACTCCTAATACAACATCAACACCACCCATTGGAATGGAAATAATTGGACTATTCAACACATATTCGCCCATGGATAGCTTGATATTATGGCACTTTCCAGAGAAATTTATGGTTCTTCCATTTGCAACCATCACTTGACACTCTAGTGATGGATATATGAAGAAATTCAATTCCTTCGCTATCCTACAATGAATAAAATTATGGGTACTGCTCGAATCAATCAACACTATTACCTTTTTCTTCTTGATATGTCCTTCTATCTTGATATTTGAGGAGTGGTTATTCTGACCAATGCATTACAAGATATGGTCAGATTCATTTCTTCTTTCTCTAGATTTTTTTCCTAGTGTGTATGCTCTTCTTTTGATGTTTCTTGTTCCTTTTCTTCTTCCTCTTCACAATCTATGTAAAATAATTTCTTCTCAGCATACTTATGACCTTTAGTGTGTTTTCTATCACAACTGTAACACAACGCTTTTTCTCTTTTTCTTCCAATTGTTGTGGTGTCAACCTTGTAGGTTGTGGAAGGCTAGGAGAAACAACAGTTCCATCTTTATAGTTGTGATTGGTAGGATTCATTTTTTCCATAATTTTGCTTTCAATGTTTCTTGCAAACCTGAATGCCTTCTCCAATGAATTAGGTTCCCAAATGTGAACCTCATGTTGGATGTTATCCTTTAATGTCCCTCTGAACACATTAATCCTATGCTCCTCAAGAATATCTTTTACCCTTATATTCAATTTTTGGAAGTCCTCATTGTGATCCACCATTGAACTGTAGGTTTTAACCCCATACAAAAATTACCTGCATACGAATTCTGAGAACATAAAAATAAAAAATGCGAGAGCATAACACATAAAACACATATACATAGAGATTTTCCCTTGGATCCCAAAACCAGGACTACCAGCTTGATTTTTCCATTATGTTCCTTTCAATGTTACAATACATATATATACATGTCGAAGCATCCAATACCATGGACCAAAAACCATCACGCCCAAAAACCATGTGCAAAAACCATGCAGAAAACCATAGGTAGGAAAGAATATAACAAAACCCAACATGAACCTTTTTGTTGCTTTTTGTATCCTCATAATGCGCTATCATTTCTTTCGTAAAAATTTCCCAAGCGAGAGTTTTTTTACGAGAGAAAAGCCATTGATACCATAGAAACTGATTGGGTTCCAAATATAAAATCGCAATGCATACCTTTTGTGTGTTTTGCACATTATGAAGATCGAAATATTGCTCCATCTGTAGTATCCATGTTATGGGATCCTTTCCATCAAACTTCCTCATATCAATATTTTGAACATGGTGGGTCTTCAATCCAACATTAGAGTCTATGAAATCATGACTAAAATTTCTTTTGTTCTCATCATGAGTTTCCTCTACTACCTTTTCTCTATTAGGAAGCATTTCTTGGAGAAAATTTGCGAAACCTCCTTTTAAATATTCCATTCCTTTCTTTAAATCTTTAAGTTCTAAACCATCCATATTAGCTTCCACACCATCCATCTTAGCTTCCACGCCATTCTCTAAACCATCCATCTTATCTTCCATGTCATTCTTTAAACCATCCATCTTCGCTTCTATTACTTTTGTGAGAGTGAAATTTGTTGCACTTGGTCTCATAATTTTGATATATCATGTTGCATTTCTTCCACTTCTTCATGAGTCATGCTAGAAATTTCAGGTTTCTTACTAGGTGTTTCCATTTTCTCTCTTTGAGGCATCAATTAATGATAATTATGCTTCACTATGTCCTTTGAATTCCTTCAAACTAATTTTTCAAACCAAACTTATGCAAAATTTTAAAAAGACTACACACTTTTTTTGCTTTGTAGGATCTCGATATTGAGTCTGTTGTATCTTTGTAATTTCGGATCTCCAAGGTCTAAAATTTCATCTTGCGGTGGCACTTTGAGTCCTCATTGTAACCCCATAAGTATGATCTTGATTGGATTCTCCAAGAAAGAGTTATTCCAAGTCTCCCACGATGACCTAATTATAGACTAGTTCGGTAGAGCGAACTTGTACAAAGTGACATGTGTCACTATTTCGACCTTCGGACCTAAAAACTATATAAAGAAAACTATAGTCCATCCTATTTCTGTACCTTTTTTGAAAATTTGAATCTGATTCACTGAGATAAAGTTATGATGATTTTCCCTAAGTCACCTATTTGAGATATGGTTTGGGAGCCTGCAAAAACCCTAACTTCCATGGATCATATCTCCGAAAATATAGTGAGACAAGATCTGAAATTAGGATCCAAGGTTAATCAAGATTTCAGATCAAATGGGTTTCAATTTTAGCTTCTGAAACATCTTAGAAATTTTTTTCTAGCGAAAATTCCACGATGACCTGTTTGACGCAACGAAACCCTAGAATCCAAAGGATCTGATACCAATTGTTTTGCAACTAGCTCACAAAATAGAAGAAAAGATACAACAACGACTTCAAAATCAGCCTCTTCTAGGGGGAAACCTCCTTTACATTACACAAATGAAAAATTCTTCGAGGATACGAATGACAAGACCTACTTTCTACATATAGGAGTCTAAGGGGTCACAATATAGTCAAAGCCAACAAAACAATAATAATGTAAGGGCACAACAATAACAATAGTGGGCTTCTATGGGGCACAATAATAACAATATCGAGACAACATGGGCACAAAAATAACAATAAAGGGCTATATTGAAAATAATAATAAGGGAATACACTAGTATTATAGGGACCTAACATACATTTTCATGCAATTGTTCCTAAATCAATATAGATGCAAAAACCCTAAATGCCAATGCAAATTTTTTTTCCCACCACACTTAATTTTTGGAAATGGGGAAAACTAGGATGTAAAGTCTAATCACTTATTCAAATGCACTTTTCATAATGAGGACTAGAACAACAATTCATCCAAGCAATTAATGATAAAAAAAAAACAAGTTTGCAAGTGACCTAATAATTAGAACAAAGAAAAATTGAAACTAATTCTTACCAAAGGAAATCAAACACAAATTCAAACCAAATGGAGGCTTTAGAGAGATCACATGATATGTAATTGATCTAAGACAAACAATTAAGGTATTATAGACTCATGTGCATGGATGTTCCTATGCTATTTTATGCAATGGATCGATAACATTGCGAAATACACAGGCACTGAAGTAGTTAGAGAAAACATAACAGACAAACATGTAAACACAACAAGTTTAATAAGGAGTTCACCCAATACTCCTGGGCTATGTCTCCTGGTCCAGCCTTCAGCGGTGACCTCTCTGTTATGTTTCCAAAAAGCAGAGTTTTTACACTAGTGACCTCAATTTGAGTCTCACACAGCAGATACAAATCAGTAAAACTGTACTTGGATCCCCCAAGTCTCTGGAGTACACAGACTCTCCTTACTAAAACTTAACATCTATTGGTCACAGTAATATGAGCCCAATCTGAGACTCATGCATGACAGGCATATAAAAAGGAGTTTGCTTGAACCTCTCAAGTATTCTCTGGAGTACACAGACTCTTTGACTCTCTCTGGTTCTGTCTGGCTTGATGCTTCCTTTTGCTTCTACAGGTCAGCTTGGCTCCTTCTTTTTGTTCTTAGCTTTCTGCGTCTAACTAACTCTCTTCTCTCTCTGCCAGTTCGTGGCTTTTAAAGCCAATTTTCTTTCTGACTGTTCGTTTCTGCTTCCTGGCTTTTTGGTTTCCCTGCCTCTGTCCATTTGAATCCCTCTGTTCTGCGTAATAATCATTGTATAATGCCTAACAGGGAGGTGGCCACCTATTTCATAAAGAACTGAGTGTCAGTTCTCTTGGACATTTTCAAAATGACCATTTATTCCTTTAACTCCAAGAATGCCCACGAAACACGAATTTCTGCCAACGCATCGTCCACGTCAGACTTCAAATACTATACAAATTTGCTTGTTTACCTCGTCAAATCTGGTCATCCATCGGAACACATCTCCATCGTTTATCTGGAGCCTTCAGATACTACAGTCATCGTTCATATTAGGCGGGTAAGTAACATGACATTTACTCGTCTGATGTGAGTGATTTTCTCTCTCTTCCACTGGACGCATGACACACATTGTGTGGCATCGGGTGGGACTCGATTGAAACTGCTTACCACTCGAAGCCCTTCCAATATTCTACCGTTTTTGTGGGATCCTGCCTCTAATGGAATCAACGCGATATTCGTTACATTTTATAACCTTTAGGGTCCGGTTGGTCAGGGCTTTTCCTTCTCTAAGGGGTTTTCCCAGTGATATGCGATTAGCGACTTGTTGCTAATCACATATCAGAAACTACCCCCATTTCTTAAATTGACCTCTGGTTTTGCTAATTTGTGGCATCGTGCGTTACCATGGGCCAATGGTCAGCGCGCTTGATCGAGGGTCCTCGTTGCTCCTCGCTATTCACAAATTGCAACTGTTTTGAGGATATCTCTTATAAGCTTGATCTTTATAAGAATTTGAAACTTTGGCATGATTTTTAAAGAGTTCATGAAAACTTAGAGAGTGTTCTAGGATCCAATTCGAATCATGGCCTTCCCACTGAAAAAGCTTTTAGACCACCAAAAGTTGGTTTTTAAGCATCAATCAAGAGAGGATATACATTCCTCCATTTTGCATTGCTTGGTTTTGAACCTTTGAGTCCAATCTTGAGGTACTCAACATCCCCTCTATGCGTAGTTCTCACCTTCCTGTCCAGAACTGTATCTTCCTGCAATTCATTGAGATATTTAGGCAATAGATCATCAATAGAAGGCAATTGACTTTGCTTTTCGGGATCTTCAATCAATGAAGGTTCAAATAGTCTCAAGTTTTCTGCATTAACTACCAAATAGATGTGCATGTAAGTTGGAAAATCAAGGCGAAAATCATTCTCACCAATTTTCTCAAGTATTTTGAAAGGTCCATACCTTATTGGCTTCAACTTCTTACCTTCACCTTTCATTCTATCTTTGTTGATATACATCCAGACATGATCACCAACTTGGAAACTATGCTCAATCCAATGCTTATCATGCCTTGCCTTGTACTTGGCTTGGCTCTTTTCCAGCTGTTCCTATATTGTCTGGTGAATCTCTTGGATTTGTTCAATGAACTTGGTTGCCTTGTCCACATCATTGTGTCCATCAACTTCTATGTCTTTACCAAAGACAAAATCCAAGGGAGACCTTGGTGTGAAACCAAAACAGGTCTCAAAAGGAGATCTCTGTGTAGAAGAATGTTTAGCTTGGTTGTAAGCATGCTGCACATAACTCAAATGTTCATCCCAAAGCTTGGGATTCTTGCTGCAATAGCCTTTGAGCAACTAGATCACTGTCCTATTGACCACTTCTATTTGGCCATCTGTTTGCGGATGAAAAGCTGTGCTCTTCTTCAGTCTGGTGTCTGTCAATTCCCACAGACTCGACCAAAATTTCCCAAAAATCTGGGAGTCTCGATAAGATATAATGGAAGTGGGTAATCCAAAATGAACCCATACATGCTGAAAGAAAAACTTTGCAAATTTTTCAACTGTAATTTGTTTGTTACGGGTATTAAAATACACATTTTTCTGAACCTATCCACAATAACATATAAATAGTCACGACCTTTCTAGATTTAGGCAGTCCCCCAACAAAATCCATGGAAACACTTTCCCAAGGGTGAGAAGGAACTGGTAATGGAGTGTATAAGCCTAGTTTTCTATTGTTGGGCTTGCTTTTAGCACACATGGTACACCCTCTTACATATCAAGAAACAATTTCATTCATTTTTGGCCAATAACAAAATCTTTGCAGCTGTGCAACTGTTTTACTTACCCCAAAGTGACCTGATATTAGAGAAGTGTGTGCTTCTTGAATTATCTTTACTCTTTCAGTTTGTGGAATGCATAACTTTCCAAAATGATACAAGAGTTGTTCCTTAACATGATAATCTAATTCTTCTACTTGTTTGCCATGACTTAAAGTTGCATATACATCTTTAAAATCTATATCTTGAGCATACTGTTCAATGTAGCTTTCATGCAATACTGAATTATGCTTAAACATAATAGATGCATTTATGATTGGTCTGGACAACATATCTGCAACTTTATTATGTATGCCATTTTTATATATGATGACAAGATGAAACTTTTGTAGAAAACCCATCCACCTATAGTGTCTTGATTGCTGCAGCTTAGTTTATGAGTGAAAATATTGAAGTGGTTGATGATCAGTATGTATAACTGTCTCTTTTCCCATTAGGTAATGTTTCCACTTTTTCAAACTTTGTACTAATGCATACAATTATTTATCATATGTGGGATAATTAACTACTGCAAAATTAAATGACTCATAATGATAACATATGGGTTTACCGTGTTGCATCAACACTGCTCCCATGGCATAGGCACTTGCATCTGTTTCAATCTTAAATGGTCTTTAAAGATTGGGCAGTGCTAGTAATGGTGCTGTACTAATCTTTTCTTTTAAGGTGTCGAAGGCTTTTTGCTATTTGCCTCCCCACTGAAACACCTTGTTCAATCCTTTTAAAGCATTTAAGGGAGTTGCAATCAAGGAAAATATAGAAATAAACTTTCTCCAATACTGTGTTGCTCCTAGGAAGCTTCTAACTTCTGTAGCAAATTTGGGTTTAGGCCAGTTTACAATGACTGCAATCTTAGAGGGATCTATCTTCAATTCACTACCCCCTACAATATGACCCAAATAATTCAAAGATGTTTTGCCAAATTCAAATTTTGAGAGCTTAACATAAATATTTTCTCTTTTCAAAACATCTAGAGTCTGTTTTACATGCTTCAAATGTTCTTCCCATGTTTTACTAAATATAATAATGTCATCTAAAGATACAACGAAAAAATCATCAATAAAAGGTTTGAGTACATCATTCATTACTCTCATGAAAGTAGCAGGAGAATTAGTTAAGCCAAAGGGCATAACCAACCAATCATAAAACCCCTGCTTTGTTTTGAAAGCAGTCTTCCATGCATCTTGCTCAGCAACTCTGACCTGGTGGTAGCCACTATGCAAGTCCAACTTGGAAAAATAAACAACTTCTTTCAACTGATCTAGTAGATCATCTATGCGAGGAAGGGGATAACGATTTTTGATCATTATCTTATTTAGTGCTCGGTAATCAATGCACATTCTCCATGACCCATCTTTGTTTCTCACCAAGACAATTGGAGACCCACATGGTGATGTTCTAGGTCTTACGAACCCTTCTCGAGCAGCTCCTGTACCTGCTTCTTGATTTCTACATTCTCTAAAGCGGACAACCTGTACATTCTGATGTTAGGCAATGGAGCATCTTGCTGCAAATTAATATCATGTACTATTTTCTTTTTGGGTGGCAGACCTTTAGGTTCTTGAAATAATATATCATATTATGAAACAACTTTTTCTAAATTAGCTTGCTGTTTAGCATTACAACCCTCAAATACATTGGTTTTATTAGGTTTCTTTCCTTTACAACCATCAGTAAAATTTGTTTGCATGAATTTACAATTCTTTTCATCTACCCTGAGTTTATGAGAGTATAATTATTCTTGAGTTTATGAGCTCTTAAAATATATTCAATTCCTTCTTTAACGAGTTGATACTTGTTTTCTGCTCTATAGAAAATAGCTTTTCTATCATACAAGTAAGGACTTCCTAAAACAATTCCACATATATCCAAGGGAACAATATCTAACTCAACCTCATCTACAAATGCTAACCCAAAAAAAAACCTAAGTTTACATTGTCTAGTCACTTGTAGCTTTGCTTTATCACATAACCAACCTAATGGATATGGCTTCTTGTGAGTTGTGGTTAGTAATCCCAACTTCTTTACAATTGCTTCAGAAATTAAATTTAGTTGTGAGCCACTATGAAACAAAGTATCAATCTTTTGATGCTTGGAAATAACTCTAATATGAAAAATCTTATGTCTTTTCCTCTCATTTTCTTCATTATTAGTAGATTGTGCAGAATTACTTGTAGATGCTTCAGAATTTTTACCTTTTATACCTGTGGCTGTGATTGTTGTTTCATCCCCTGAGTCTGACCCAAAATCCTTTTGAATAGCTACAACAGGATTTTTCTTTTTGCCATCGTACTTCTTGGGCCTCAGCTCCGAATGTAGAATCCAACAGTGCTCGTCATCATCCCCATCCTTCTTGTAGTGAGTGCATGAAGATTTGGTCTTTTGTACAATATTTGTCTTCCTCTCTTTCCATTTCTGTTTTCTCTTTTCCTTATTCTTGCTTGTAGTGGGTTTTGATGATCCCCAACTTCTGGGTTCACATTCTTGCCTCTAGCCTATAGATGTGTAGCCTGAAAAGATGCCACATCTATGCTAGTGGGATTAAACATGAGAATGGTGTGCTTTAAATAGTTGTGTAGACCACCTACATACTTCAACAAAGTTTCAGGTGAGTCTAAAGAAATTCCTAGAATCAAAGCTCTTTTCCTGAATTCTTGGGTGTAGCCTTATACACTTTTCCCCTTTAATTGTTGAAGAGTTTTCCAACTCATCATGGCTTGTTGCATATAAGCTAGTGGATAGAATTTTTTTTTAATTGCAGAAAGAAATTCACTCCAGACAGAAATATTTTTACCATGCTTCTTCATGTCAGCTTGTGTCCTGCCTTCCCACCATACCAAGGCAGTGCCTCCAAGGTGTAAGCCGGCCAGCTGAATCTTACTCTTGTCTGAATCCATGCTCTGCACCTACAATACACTTCAATTTGTCTAATCCAATTATCTAGCTTCTCTACATTAAACTCTCCATCATATATCGACAAATCAAATTTAACATCTAATTTAATCAAAGATGTTTTCTTTTTATTTTCAGGGCTATTAGGAGGTGTGGGAAGCTTTTATTCTTTCCCTTTGCCTTTAGAATGGTCATGGAGGAGAGATTCTTCTGCTCCTTTATCTTTTTTGGAGTTTGATGAATATTCATCTCTACCTTTCTTAAATTCTCTATACATTTCCTCTACCATGGGTCTCATGGTCATGAAACTATCCATGAACTGGGAGTCTGATTCCAAGGGATTTTCTTCTGCCATTTTCCTCTTAGGATAGACACTTCCAATTTCTGGGTTAGCTTCAACCAATTCTCCTTCCCCTAATTGAAGCTTTGATGTAGTTATCATTCAACAAAAAAATCCAGCACAAGCTTGTCTAACCTTAGTAACCTAGAGCTCTGATACCACTTGATCTGTAATTGATCTAAGACAAACAATTAAGGTATTACAAACTCATGTGCATGGATGTGCCTATGTTATTTTATGCAATGGATCGATAAGATTGCGAAATACATAGGCACTGAAGTAGTTAGAGAAAACCTAACAGGAAAACATGTAAACATAACAAGTTTAATAAGGAGTTCACCCAATACTCTTGGGCTACATCTCTCGGTCCAGCCTTCAGTGGTGACCTCTATTATGTTTCCAAAAAGCATAGTTTTTACAACATTGACCTCAATTTGAGTCTCAGACAATAGATACAAATCATTAAAACTATACTTGGATCCCCCAAGTCTCTAGAGTACACAGATTCTCCTTACTGAAACTTGACCTGTATTGGTCACAGTAGTATGAGCCTAATATGAGACTCATACATGATAGGCATATGCAGAGGAGTTCGCTTGAACCTCTCAAGCCTTATCTAGAGTTCACAGACTCTCTGAATCTCTCTGGCTCTGTCTAGCTCGATGATGCCTTTTGCTTCTATAGGTCAGCTCGGCTCCTTCTTTTTGCTCTTAGCTTTCTGCGTCTAACTAACTCTCTTCTCTCTTTGTCAGTTCATGGCTTTTAAAGCCAATCTGGACTATTCGTTTTTGCTTCCCAGCTTTCTAGTTTCCCTGCCTCTGTCCATTTGAATCCCTTTGTTTTGTGTAATCATCACTGTATAACACCTCATAGGGAGGTGGCCACCTATTTCATAATGAACTGAGTGTGAGTTCTCTTGGATATTTTCAAAACGATATTTTATTATGTTAACTCCAAGAATTCTTGCGAAACACTACTTTCTGCCAATGTATCATCCACGTCGGACTTCAAATCCTATGAAACTATACCTGTTTACCTTGTCAAATCCGGTCATCTATCGGAATGCATCTCCGTCATTGATCTAGAGCCTCCAGATCCTACGGTCATCGTTCATATTGGGCAGGTAAGTAACATGACGTTTACCTGTCTGATGTGAGTATTTTTCTCTCACTTCCACTGGATGCGTGGCACCCATTGTGTGGCATTGGGTGGGACTTAGTTGAAACCGCTTACCGCTCGAAGCCCTTCCGAAATTCTACCGGTTTTTGTGGGACCCCGCCTCTAATGGAATCGGTGCAATATCCGTTACATTTTATAACCTTTCGGGTCCGGTTTCTCGGGGATTTTCCTTCTCTAAGGGGTTTGCTCGACGATATGTAATTAGTGACTTGTCGCTAATCGCATATCAAAAACTACCCCTGTTTCTTAAATTGACCTCTAGTTTTGCTAATTTGTGGCAGCGCACGTTACCATGGGTCGACGGTTTGCGCACTTGATCAAGGGTCCTCATTGCTCCGCGTTGTTCAAAAATTGCAACTGTTTCAAGGATATCTCTGATAAGCTTGATCTTTATAAGACTTTGAAACTTTGGCATGATTTTTAAAGAGTTCATGAAAACTTAGAGAGTGTTCTAGGATCTAATTTGGATCACCACAAGACACTCAAGAAGTAGGTTGATCAAGGCAACACTGAGAAAATAAGTAATATTTTGTGCAAAATATGGATCAACGCAAGTGTAGAAGAGGCACCAATGCTTTGCAATGCAAGCACAGAGATGGCCTAGGTGGGTGTGATGCTCTGCCAATAGATCAGAGGGCACGTTAGGCCTGGGAAAGAGGATTTCGACATAGGAATTGCAAACAAGACTCAATGCAATCACCTAGTAGGTATGTTCTTAGCTGATTAAAGCACCAAGGGTCTATGAAAGAGTTAAATCAAACACAATGGATGAAGAAACCACCAAGGGAATGCACCATTCCCCCTAGGTCTTGTGGCTAACCTAGAACAATAGAATGACAAAGGACCCAATGTTTTCCTTAAAGTAAGTAGATGAAGGGATGAAACCTACTTGGAATATGTCATATGTTTCACTCCTTCTTTGGATTGAATGCTCTAATCCTAGCTGCAACTACCAAATTAGAACTTGTACAACCAGACAACACAAGCCAAAAAATTATGAGATCGATGTGGCATCATATACTAACTTTATTCAACAAATCACCATGGTATTGAAATATATGAAATACCAACATGACATATAGGAGAACAAAATAACTCTTTTTATTAATATAAATTTAGTGAGTGACAACCATATATAGGTGTTGATCTTATAGAAGAGCTCCTCCAAGTTTTTGAATTATCCTTCCTTTGTCACAAAGTGCACCTCCAATCACCCTAAATGCATGAAAGGATAACTCTCACAACAACAACAACGTAAGGGTAGAATCACTCTCCAAAAGCCAACCCATTTCATATGGAAGGCTGTAAATATATAGAGGAGTGAGGTAAGTTAAGAGTTCTTATCCTTTTACCAATCTTGGGATTGAGATCCACGCTTGATGGGAGGATGAGATCTAAGGATAAGGGATGGAAACTCCAAGGTAGGATAAGATAGGATTTGGAAGTTTTATCTAAGGTAAATGGTTACAACAGATCCTGGAAGCTTATGGAAATGGAGGCTTCGAGATTCTCTCTCCTTTTCCCGATTTTACGGAACCAACATAGGTACAAAGGGGAGCAACATGTAGGTGATAAACGCAAGCCACAATGGGGAAACCTGTAGGTGGACGCTGTCCATCAAGAGGTCAGGGTGCGTTTGTCCTAAAACTAGCTCAGATGATGCAGTTTAGGGCAGAAACTCTGGGGAATGAGAGTGTCATGGATAGGGATTTGTGCAGTGATGATGTAAATGGGGAATATGATGTTGATTTATCCCATTAGGAGGTTGGTTGATCAAATGAGACAAAATAACATATAACAAAAACCAAGATATGTTTGAGTGATTTGATGCTTGGAGGTGATAGAGGACCCTTAGAGGAGTAAGGGGCAACTTCAAGCACTCAAATTTGAGGAGCCACATGTGAGTGTATAAATAGGAGCTAAGTTGGAGGAATTTCAAGACATCCAAGGGAAACATAAAGGAAACTCACACAAGGAGAAACATATTAGACTTGGTTGCAGATCTCAGGTGCTTAATGAAGGATAGTGTTGAATTTGTTTTAGGGATCATCTCTCATGACTGTTAAGCCGAGTTTAGGAGCAGTCCAAGCCAAGGAGAAGGGTGTTGTTCTATGCATAATTTGATGTGATTTAACTTGCTTGAAAAAGCCACGAAGATCACATACATGTGGAGACTAGGTCGCTATCCTGTAGTGGCTATTTCGATGGCCAAATAATATCAAACAAGGTGTTGTAGGTGTTTACCAAGTAAGCAAGTGGCAAAGGCTTGTAGATTTAAGGACACAATATTTTGTGGGAGATTTGGTCACAAATGGATATATGACATGGGCTACAAGTGTGCCCTAACCAATGATCAAACTTTAGGAGCAAGAACACTGATTTATAAGGTATGTTATTTCTTCTTTGTTGCTAGGTCATGGGTCCTAGTTTGGATTAGATTGGATGGAGGTCTAGTTAGACATTGATGTGGACATCCTAAGGAGAAAATTCCATCAACAACTGCTTATGTGTCATGTCAAGAAGAGAAAAAAGAGGTTGCTTCTTGGGTTGATGTGATTTGTAGGTGGATGTTGTCCTAGTAAAGGAAAGTTTGGATGGTTTTGAATTGGATGCTTGTGGACTATTGGAGGGCAGCGTGAGAGTAGACCAAGTGATCCAAATTTAAACAGGAACACAAAAAATTTCATATATAACCATAAATACAACGATTCAATAGAAATAACACTTCATTTAATTAATATCAAATACTAAAATATGCTTCCAAATATAATGGAAATACGACTTGCTCGAGCGATGATAACTTATCTCTGAGATGAGATGTGGCATCTACATGCCTATGAACTGTGTTACAATGAGGCTCAAGGGCCTATTTATTATTGAAAAACATGAGAAAACCATAAAAAACCAAAACCCTAACCCTAAGAGATGTAACACCAAGCATTTGTGGGCCTTGTTGGGGTTAGTTGGGCAACCAACTTCCTGGGGTCATAACTTGGGCATATTATCTTTGTTTCACCTATATGATACCTTGTTGGACATGTATCTCTGAGTACTACAAGTTTTTCTGTTGGCCATTGCCTATGGAAATGGGCCTCTAGTGGACCTAAGAAATGTCATTTAGGGGGTCAAAACTGATTTGGAAGTTCGGGACGCAAAAAATTGCTAAAAGTAATAAACTCTGAAATAAACAAGGAAACAAATGAAACTGGCTGGAGATCTAGGTGGAATAGGTGGGTTGCCACCAATATCCACCTGGATAGTTCCCTCCCCTTTAGGAAGAAATGGTCCCCATTGCGTGCAGAGCCTCCATGAGGTGAGGAAATATCTACTGAACCTAGTCCCTAGTGAGCCACTTGCCCTTGTGTAGGAGTTGGCCAACTTTGACAACTTGATATAGTTGGATCTTCTGTTGGCGAGTGTTCTTGGCCTATTTTTCCATAATCTGATAAGTTGTGGCCTATTTCATGTAGTCTAGGTTTAACTATGTGGGTGTGAGTTGTTCATCAATGTTTGATGTGTCCAATAATGGTGGAAAGTATGGTCGAAGGCAGTCCACATTGAACACTACTTGCAGGCCAAGAAATGGAGGAATGTTGAGCTCAAAAGCATTGTCTCCCCTAGCCTTGGTAATGGTGTGAGGAACATATTAGAGTGTCTTGAGCTTTCGATGGGCTCTGGTAAGGGGTTATTTCTAGAAATGCAACCAAACATTGTCACCCACCTGAAACTTGTCTGGCACTCGATGTTGATCATGTCGTTGCTTGTACTTGGAATTTGACTTCTCTAGGATGTCATGAAACTATTGGTGGATGTGTTATATGCATTCAACAAGTTTGGTCACTTTATCAGCCTTGGAAAATGCATGTATGGATTTTGTCTGTGTAGTCACGTGAGGCATGGAAACATCAATCAAACACAATGGTTGAAACCCTAGACCCACTTGAAAGGGATTGCGACCAGTCGAGCTATGGAGAGTTATATTATAATTGTGCTACACATATGGAAGACTGTCAACTCAAGTTTTAGAATTCTTGGAGTTGTACATGCAGAGTATGTGCACTATCATCCTATTGACGATCTCTGTCTGGTCATCAGTTTGGGGATGGAAGGCAGTCGACTTGGTGAGATTGGTGTCCAATAGTGTCCAGAGGATTCACTATATTGTGATCAGGAACTTGCTATCCCGATCTGATATAATGGTCCGCGAGATCCAAAATGTACCCATACTCATTCAGAGAAGAATTTGGCAGTGTCCTTTGTGGTCATACTCTTCTTGCAGGTCGCCAATATAGTCATCTTAGAAAATTTGTTCATGACCATGAATACATAGTCATTACCATGCTTGGTAGAAGGGAGGCCAGACATATAGTCCATGGAGATGGATTCCCATAGCTAGATGGGAGTAGGCAGAGGAGTGAACATGCCTTTCTTCTTGCTGGTTGGCTTGGCGATGGTGAAAGCAGTGCAGGATCTGATATATTTGGCAACATCTAGTCGGAGTTTGGGCCAATAAAAGTAATTTTGTAGTACAACCAAAATTTTCTCCACACCAAAGTGTCCTGCGACCTCACTATAGTGCACCTCCCAAATTGGCTTGCCACACTTGCTTGAAGGAACACAAAGGTGGCCTAGGTAGCATAATAATGCGTCTTGAAGGTGGAAATAAACAACTTTATTTCCATCTACTAACATCTAGTATGTGGAGGTGAAATCTGGATCAATTTTGTATAGTTGCAGCCATCCAGAGGTCTCATGACCACAAGAGTTGAGAACAATAATCAATGTTGTAGTTGAGGGCCGGCTGAGGTAGTCTACAACATGATTGATGCTTCTCTTTTTGTATTTAATGTTCAAGTGGAATTGTTGAAGATATGTAGACGACTTCTGATGGTGATCATTTAGCAACTTCTCGTGTTTCTATAGAAACTGAAGAGGTCGGTGATCGGTGTGGATGTCCGTCTCCTTCCCCAGAATGTATTGCTTCCACTATCAGCAAGCCTACACAATGGAATACATCTCTTTATTATAGGTGGGGTACTTCTGAATTGTATTGGAAAGTGTCTCACTATGATAAGACATTAGATGCCCATGTTGGGTGAGGACTACACCAATACCATAGTCTGAGGCTTATGTCTCGATTTCAAATGGTTGCTGCAGGTCTGACAGGGTGAGTATCGATGTAGAGTAGAGGTCAACTCGACGATTGCCTTATGTTGGGACTCGGACCAGGAAAATTTTCTTTCGCCCCTCCCTTAATAATCTGACTCAAAGGCAAAGTAATATGGGAGAATCCCAACATGAACCTCCGATAAAAATTTGTGCTGGGTTGTGTTATATTCTTTCCATGAGTAGCCCATCAGGGATTTTTTTTTCGGACCCTATATTAGGTGGGCAGTCTTGCCTATGGTTTTTTGCATGGATTTCACACATGGTTTTGAGCGCGATGGTTTTCGTTCCATGGTATTTTGTAGATCTGGTCAAGGGAACTATGATTATGTTCTAATCCAGGGTTAATGGATTGGGGTTTATGGATGCTTTGACATGTATATATATGTATTGTATTATTGAAAGGAACATAATGAAAATTTAATCTGGTAGTCTCGGTTTTGGGATGCAGGGGAAAATATCTATGTATATTTATTTTATGTGTTATGCTCTCACCATTGTTTATTTTCTATTTTTAGAATTCGTATCCCGGTACTTTCTATACGGAGTTAAAACCTACATTTGGTATCAGAGTTGTTTTGACTTCAAGGGGACGCCTTTGTTGCTAAGGGGTTTTTCTCAGGCCTGTGGTAGACCTTGTTCAATGGGAGATTTGTGGGATTGATTCTTGTGGTGAAATAATATGGTGAGTAATGGAAATATAGAGATCAAGAAATTGAATGGTCAGGGTTTTGAGTTGTGGAAACTCAAGATGGAGGATCTACTAGTGGATAAGTATCAGTGGATCGTGGTAGATCCAGGTACTAAACCAACGGAAGTGTACAATGAAGAATGGAAGAAGTTGGATCAGAAGGCAAAAAGCACAATACGATTGTGTGTCTTAGATTTAGTATTGTTGAATGTATCATGGGAAGCTACAGTGAAGGATTTGTGGGACAGTTTAGGGACTTTGTACCAATCTAATTCTCTAGTGAATAATTGTTCCTACGAAAAAAGATGTATAACCTGAGGATCAAAGATGGAGACTTGGTGACAGAGCATCTGAATGCATTTAATACTATGGTAAGCTAGTTATTATTTGTTGATATTAAAATTTCATATGAAGATAAGTGTGTCAGTTTGTTTTGTTCTCTACGAGATTCATGGGATAGTCTAGTTATTACAATAAGTAGCAATGCAACTGCCTTGAAGTTTGATGAAATAGTCTCATCCTTGCTGACGGTGGAGCTGAGACAGAAAAATATGGAGAGCCAGAATGGTGATTCCTTGTCTATACAAGGACGGTCCCAGAACATAAACAAAAATATGTCCTCGAGTGGGAGGTCTAAATCTAGAGGGAGATATAAATCTCCCGGAAAACTTGTAAAGGTGTGGTGTAAATGTGGAAAGGAAGGGCACTGCAAATGGGACTATAGATCTAAAGCTCTTGAGAAAGGAAAGGGATCTGATGATGCTCCTTCTGCAGAGGCAAAAACCAACTTAGATGAAGTTGGGGATGTGTACTTAGCTTCTTCTTCAAGTACACATGTAGATCATGAGGCATGGTTGATTGACTCAGGTGCATCCTTTCACTTCACTCCCCACTTCTTCAAGTACACATGTAGATCATGAGGCATGGTTGATTGACTCAGGTGCATCCTTTCACTTCACTCCCCATAGAGAGTGGTTCTACAAATATGAGAAATATGATAGTGGTGATGTCTTCTTGGGGGATGACAGGAAGGCTAGAATCATTGGTCATGGAAAATTCAAGTTGAAGTTGCAAGGTGGAAGGATTAGAACATTTCTAGGTGTTCTACATATTCTTGCATTAGCCATAAATATGATTTTTGTAAGCAAGCTGGATGATGCAGGTGTAAAAACAGTGTTCGAGAAAGATACTTGCAAGATGGTTTAGGGAGCATTGTTATTGATGCGGGGAGTTCGGATTGAAACTTTGTACAAGCTGCAAAGTAGCATTGTTATTAATGGGTGTAATAGTTCTATGGTTCCTAAAAGTGGAGTAGAACATCTAGTGGTCTCTAGAGAAAAGACCATGCTATGGCATCAAAGGCTTGGACATATTGGAGAGAAAGGCCTTTGAATACTTCATGGTAAAGGTATGGTAGAAGGTATGTCTAATAGCTCTTTGGATTTTGATTTCTGTGAAAATTGTGTATATGAGAAGCAAAATCAGGTGAGTTTCCCTTCTAGTGGTAAGAGGGTGAAACATATATTAGATATTGTGCGCAGTGATGTGTTTGGACCTGTGTTGGTTCCATCACAGGGTAAGTCTATGTACTATGTATCATTTATAAATGAATTCTCAAGGAATACATGGATATATTTCCTCAAGAAGAAATCTGAAGTCTTTGACAGGATTAAAGAATTTAAGGCTCTGGTGGAAAACTAGACAGAGAAGAAGGTAAAGGTGTTGAGGACAGATAATGGTGGAGAGTTTTGCAAGAAGGAATTTGAAGAATTTTGTAAGAAGTGTGGTATAGCATGAAAAAAGACTACTCCATACAAACCTAAGAAAAATGGAGTTGCAAAAAGAATGAAAAAGACGTTGATGGAAAGGGCAAGAAGCATGCTCAGTGGTGTCATGTTAGGATGAGAATTCTGGGTAGAGGCAGCGGAGACTGCATGTTACTTGGTCAACAGATACCTTCATCAATATTGGAGGGTAAGACTCCACAAGAGCTATGGACTGGTAAGAAACCCTCTCTTTCACATCTTAGGGTATTTGGATGTGATGCATATGTACATGTTCCAAAGGAAAAAAGAACAAAGTAGGATAGTAAATATGAAAAGTGCATCTTTATTGGGTATAAGGATGGTTTAAAAGGTTATAATATTTGGAACCCAATAACAAGGAAGATTGTGTACGACCGAGATGTGTTTAGAGAGATGAAAAATGTTATTAAACATGAATTCCTACCAAAGGAACCTAAGAAGTTAGAGTTTGAGCTAAAG
Source organism: Pinus taeda (assembly GCA_000404065.3). Classification (NCBI taxonomy): domain Eukaryota; kingdom Viridiplantae; phylum Streptophyta; class Pinopsida; order Pinales; family Pinaceae; genus Pinus; species Pinus taeda. The sequence continues at coordinate 63,940 of APFE031540285.1, read as the reverse complement.
GAGGAAGAATCAAACTCTACAATAGAAGAGGAATCAGAAGATGAAGAGCCACAAACTTCGGCTGTGAGAAGATCAGTTCAAGAAAGAAGGCAGCCAAAAAGGTATAGTCCGTTTGCATTCTTTTCAAAATTTTCTTTATCTATTTCTGATGATGATCCCAAAAATGCGAAGGAAACAATAGATTAAGAGGATGGAAAACTCTGGAAAGAGGCCATGGTTGATGAAATGGCATCGCTGCAAAAAA
>APFE031540285.1:47202-62883 GCA_000404065.3 Pinus taeda | reverse complement strand
AGAAGTTCTCTTGGTGTAGAGAAACAATGGGCATTATTGGGTAGATAAATGACTAAGCTCTCCCGTGGAGAGAAAACAACAAGTGGGAGAATGTTGCATTGTTTTATATAATTTCCATGACTAGTCCCCCTAGTTAAACTAGGGAGCTAGAGGGCGGGTAGAGCCCCCCCTTCATTGCATAGTGGGGGAGTCACAGGGGGGTGGAAGCCCCCCTTGTCAGGGGGTTTGAGGGGGGTGGTAGCCCCCCTTTACGGGTTTGGGGCAGTGCCCTGGTGAATTTTTTTTTTTGGACCTTATATTAGTTGGACTGTCCTGCCTGTGGTTTTGTGCATGGATTTCGTACATGGTTTTGGGTGCGATGGTTTTTGGTCCATGGTATTTGCTAGATCTAGTCAAGGGAACTATGGTTATGTTCTAATCTAGGGTTAATGGATTGGGGTTTATGAATGCTTCATCATATCTATATATATATATATTTATATAATATATATATATATATATTATATTAGATATATCTATATATATATATATTATATATATATATATATATATATATAGTTATATAATATATATTATATATAATATATATATATATATCTATATATTTTATATATTATATATATATATCTTGTAACATTGAAAGGAACATAATGCAAAATCAATCTAGTAGTCCCAGTTTTGAGATCCAGGGGAAAATCTCTATGTATATTTGTTTTATGTGTTATGCTCTCACCATTGTTTATTTTCATTTTTTAGAATTTGTATGCAGGTAATTTCTGTACGGGGTTAAAACCTATAACTTGCAAGCCCCAAAAAGATGTGAAGCTCCGTTATAGTGGGCGAGGATGACCAATCCCGAATGACTTGGATCTTAGTTGGGTCCACATGTACGCCACACTCATCTATGATGTAACCCAAGTATTTTACTTGGTTCATGCCAAAGGTGAATTCTCGAAGTTGGCACAAAGTTTGTGTTGTCGAATGTGTTGCAAGTGTTCTTACCAACTCTTGCTGAAGATGAGGATGACATCCATATAAACTACCATGTACAAGTTGGTGAAGGGCTGCAAAATTTCATCCATTAACCTCATAAAATTAGTAGGGGCATTTGTCAACCCGAAGGGAATAACCAACCATTCGAAAAGGTCTTCCTTGGATTTAAAGGTAGTCTTCCATCCATTTGTGGGATCTATTGGAACTTGGTGATAACCAGAATTCAGATCGATCTTAGTGAAATACTTGCTCCTGTTGATTTGGTCCAACAGTTCATCAATCCATGGGATTGGATACTTGTTTTTGATAGTGATTTTTTTTAACGCTCGTTAATCAATGTAAAGCCTCCAGGTCCCATCCTTCTTTTGTACAAGTAAAATCGGGCTCACACAAGGTGAGGAACTTGGTCAGATGTGCCCTTTTTGCAGCAACTCATGGATTTGATGCTTGATCTCTTCATTTTCCAAAATGGAGCAGCGATATATCGACCCATTGGGTAGAGGTGCTCTGGGATTCAGATCGATTGAATGCTTGAATTGACAGTGCAAGGGCACCCGTGAGGGTGAGGAGAAGATGTCTCTATATTCTTCCATGAACGTATCCACCTACTTCTGCTGCTTTGAGGAACAATTCCTAGGGGCCATGGATGTGGCCACAATCTTCCCCTTACTTTGAGAGTGAATCAGAAAGAGAACAAATTTCCCAGTTTGAGAGATGATCTTACTGCAGTTTCTTAGTAGAGATCAAAGAGATGTTGGTAGGTGGGGATACCATTGGTATCCTTTATAACTTAGTACCCAAAGAAATAATAACAGAGTGAGGTCTAGACTCATATACAACATGTCTCTTCCATAAGTATGGTTGTCCTAATAATGTATCACAAACTTCAGGAGGAGCGACATCACACTGTACCTTGTCCGTGAAGGGCTTGATGTTATAGGGAAGGCGACACTACTGGCTAACACAGAGATCTCATCCTTGGTGAAGCCACCCGATGGTGTATGGATACAGATGTGTTGTAGTTGATAGGCCTAAATGCTTCATGGCCTATGTTGAAATGAGGTTCTTTTGGCTCCCACTGTTAACAATGAACTGCCAGAAGAACCCTTCACCCACTTCTGTGAGTGGAATAGGCGCCCCCTTCTTCTGGATCTTCGAGCTCAATATTATGGATCTTGGTGGTGGCCACAATGGCACTAAGCTCCACATCAATGATCTACTTCCCTTTGTCATTCCCCTTGTCGGGTTCTGACTCAGAGTTATAACATGCGCTGGACTCAGAATCCCTTAGCTCGAACACCAGTGACTGCTTGGCCCAACACTCACTTGTGTTGTGAGTGGAGCTCTTTTGGAACTCACACGACTTTCCCGTGTCCTTCTTTGTCTTTGTGGTGTTTTTCTTTACTTACGACTTCGGTGGGTTATCATGGGTTGCCTCGCCTTGGCTTTTCCCTTTTCTCTGCGGTTTGGGGGCACCATTCCCTTGCTTTGAATTCACAGATCCAAAGTCTCGCTTTTTTTGTTTAATCTTCTGCTCAATCTTGATTGTGTATTGATACACCATGTTGAGCAAGGATATGTCTAGGAACTCCATATTATCCTAGATGTACTTGTGCAGGCAGTCACGGTGCTTGAGTACCAAATGTTTCTCTAAATCCTTGATGCTCAACTTCATGTGAAGGGTATGAAAAACATTTGTAAACTCTGGCACGTCTTGGTGCCTTACCTATCATAGTGTTGTCCAGTTTATGTATTTATCGCCATAGCTCCTAACAAGGTAGCAATGCTCCTTGATGGCATCTTAGAATGAATCCCAAGTGGGTGTGACCGAAAATAGTGACGACGTACTTACATCCTTCATCTCACAAGAGGTTTCCCACCAGTCCTTGATGTGGAGGGCATCTTTGAGAAGATAAATAGTAATATTTTCCTGGCTGGAAAATCATGAACATAAAAATATCCTTCCAGCAGATATAACCATTTATCTACGACATCCACATCTATCTTACCCTCAAATATGGCAATGTCAAAGTTAACTTGTACCTTAAAGGGTGTGGTGCTTCCAGAGTAACAGCTGGAAGTAGTTGCATCGCCCTTGGGTAGGCATTGAAGGATTTGGGAAAAGTGTCCATCATTTCATTCCGCTGTCGCTTGAAGGCTTCTTCAAGCAAGATTTTGAAAGGATCTCCTGCCCCCTCATCTTTATTTTCTTCTGCCATGGGAGGCCGTCAGGATTTGTGAGGCTGGTCTTGTAAATGTTCAACCAGTTCAAGCCCTAACTCCTTATACCTTGACCTCGTTGGGAACATGCAAAGAAAAACAGAGAAATAGTAGACCGCTCTGATACCATTGATCCGAATTTAAACATGAACACAAAAAACTACATATATAACCATAAATACAACGATGCAACAAAAATAACACTTCATTTCATTAATATCAAATACTGAAATATGCTTACAAACAGAATGGAAATAAGACTAGCTCGGGAAATGGTAGCTTATCTCTGAGAAGAGATGTGGCGGCTACATGCCTCTAAACTTTGTTACAATGAAACTCAAGGGCCTATTTATTATTTAAAAACATGAGAAAACCCTAAACAACCAAAACCCTAACCCCAAGAGATGTAACACCAAGAGTCTGTGGGCCCTGTTGGGGTTAGTTGGGAAGCCAACTTCCTGTGGTTATAACTTGGTCATATTATCTCCGTTTGGTGCATACAATACCTTGTCAAAAAGGTATCTCTGAGCACTACAGGTTTTTCCACAGTCCCGTGCCCATGGCTACGGACCTTCAATGGACCCAAATAAAACGTCATTTAGGGGGTAAATACTACTCTATTAGTTTGGGACTCGAAAAAATGCTAAAAACAGTAAATGATAAAATAAACAAGGAAACAAATTTTGTTTGCAATTCCATCAGAATATTTTGTTTGATTTGGGAATTCTTACAGAGGTATAAGTGATCTTTATACCATAATGAATCATTTTTATAGGTAAATGTATCAGATGTACTGGGGTCTTGTTGTAACTTTTGAATGAGTGCCAAAACTTCTTTGTCATTCTTCCATTCATCCCTTGATTCATTTATCCAATCTGGTTGGATAATAGAAATAGCGTTAAGCAATGCTTCCACATCCTCATCCTTTCTTGAGAGTGCGTCTGCAACAACATTTTGCTTCCCTTTTTTGTAGATGATTTCAAAGTCATAACCCAACATCTTTGTGACCCATTTTTGTTTCTCTTCTAAAGATAATCTTTGTTCTAAAAAGTATTTAAGACTATCATCATCTGTTTTTACCTTGAAGTATTTTCCCATTAGGTAAGGTCGCAATTTCTTAAGTGCATGTAGTATTGCCAACATTTCCTTCTCATAAATAGCTTTGTGTAAATAATTTCCTTTGATTGGATGACTTTCGAAAGAAATGTGTCTTTCCTCTTGCATTAAAAAAACACCAATTCCATTTCCCGAGGCATCACATTCCAGAATAAAGTTTTTTGTGAAGTATGGCGTAGCTAAGACCAGTTCTTGGCACATTTCCTCTTTAATATGTTCAAAGGCTTTCATTGCTTCTAGAGTCCAAGAAAATGCAATTTTCTTTAGTAATGTTATTAGAGGTGCTTCTATTCTCCCATAATTCTTAACAAACTTGCGATAATACCTTGTCAACCCGCGAAATCCTCGCAGATTCTTTATGGATGTGTGGATTTTCCATTCCTTAATGTCTTTAATTTTGCTAGGGTTTACCTTAACACCTTCACGAGATACAATATGACCCAAATATTCCACCTCTTGTACTCCAAAGAAAAATTTGGAGGTTTTTGTATATAGTTGTTTCTCCTCCAATAGTTTTAGCACTCTATCAACATGTTGAACATGATCTTTCCAAGAATTGTTGTAGATTAGCATATCATCCAAAAATACCAACACAAATTTTCCATGGAAGGGATTGAAAATGGAATTCATTAAACCTTGAAATGTAGAAGGTGCATTGGTAGGAACAAAATCCATGACCAAAAATTCATAATGACCCTCATGAGTTCTAAATGTTGTTTTCAGAATGTCTTCAGTCTTCATTTTGATTTGATGATATCCTAAGCGAAGTTCCAACTTGGTGAAAAAAATTGCTCCATGTGATTCATCCAATAATTCATCAATGACAGGAATGGGAAATTGATCTTTAATAGTGAGCTTGTTGAGCTCCCTATAATCGGACACATGCGCCATGATCCATCCTTCTTGTGCACCAATAATACTGGAGTAGAGAAAGAACTTTGACTAGGTTGAATTATACTAGCCTCTAGCATTTCTCCAACCATACTTTCAATTTCACTCTTTTGGCATAGGGATATCTTTAAGGCCTAATGTTTGGAGGAACACTTCCTAGAATCAAATGAATAGCATGATCATCATCATGAATAGGTGGGAGGCCTTTGGGAGTCTCAAATACTTTGGAATGATTGTCCATGACTTTTTGGAGATCTAGAGAAATAGATGATTTTGACATGGGAACCTCTAGCGAACATAATTGTGGAATTATACCACGTTGTTATTTCTTTATAATATTTTTCATGCCATTATAGATGGTTATATTTCCCCATTTCCCTGCGATACTCCTTTTAACTTCCTTTACTTTTGAAAAAAAATCAAGAAAATTTCTTGAAAATTAAATGCTATCGTACCCAAAGATTATAGCTATTGGACTCCTAGTACAACATCTGCACCACCCATTGGAATGGAAAGAATTGTACTATTCAACACATATTCTCCCATGGATAGCTTGATATTATGGCACTTTCTATAGAAATTTAAGGTTCTTCCATTTGCAACCATCACTTGACACTCTTGTGTTGGATATAGGAAGAAATTCAATTCCTTCGTTATCTTACAATGAATAAAATTATGGGTACTACACGAATCAATCAACACTATTACCATTTTCTTCTTGATATGTCCTTCTAGCTTGATAGTTTGAGGAGTGGTTATTTTGGCCAATGCATCACAAGATATGGTCGGATTCATTTCTTCTTTATCTAGGATTTTTTCTCAGTGTGTATCCTCTTCTTTTGATGTTTCTTGTTCCTTTTCTTCTTCCCTTTCACAATATATGTAAAATAATTTCTTCTCAGCATACTTATGACCTTTAGTGTATTTTCCATCACAACTGTAACACAACCATTTCTATTTTTTCTTCCAACTGTTGTGGTGTCAACCTTGTGGGTTGTGGAAGGCTAGGAGCAACAACACTTCCATCTTTATAGTTGTGATTGGTAGGCTTCCTTGTTGCCATAATTTTTCTTCCAATTTTTCTTGCCAACCTGAATGGCTTCTCCATTGAATCAGGTTCCCAAATGTGAACCTCATGTTGGATGTTATCCTTTAATGTCCCTATGAACACATTAATCCTATGCTCCTCTGGAATATCTTTTACCCTTATATTCAATTTTTGGAAGTCCTCAGTGTGATCCACCGTTGAACTGTAGGTTTTAATCAGATACATAAATTACCTGCATATGAATTCTAAGAACAGAAAAATAAACAATGCGAGAGCATAACACATAAAACACATATACACACAGATTTTCCCATGGATCCAAAAATCAGGACTACTAGCTTGATTTTTCCATTGTGTTCCTTTCAAAGTTACAATACATATATATACATGCTGAAGTATCCAATACCATGGACCAAAAATTATCACGCCTAAAAACCATGTTTGAAAACCATGTTCGAAAACCATGTTCGAAAACCGTGCACAAAACCATAGTCAAAACATGAAGCTGCATAGATAGACCAATGAGTTGCAGCAAGAACATGAACAACAGTGGGCACAACATGCACTAACAGATGAAACTGCGCTAGTATAAGTTAAGGATCCATCCCAGTAGCTGACACAAAGCAAACATGGTGAGCAGTGTTGTTGATCACATGCAAAGGATCCAATAGCATGCATGTCATTGAGCGCATGCATGCAATCCAACCCATTCAACACACTCACCGAGGCGAAGAAAGAAGTAAGTCCAACTGGGGCTAAACATGCACTTTGGCAATTTGATGTGCATGACCACCAACACATAATTGAATATCAACACAGACATCATGCATCAGTGTGTTGATGGTTCAACCATACCCAAGAAGACCATGCACATGTCAGAAGACGAGTTGAATGAAGGGGTCGAACCAATGCACCGGTTGTAATAGAGGAAAGAGTTCGCTTCAGCAAGATATCACCATGAGGTGCATGCACATCATCACAGATGACCAAGCTTGGCATCGGCTCACCAGCTTCACCATCACAAGCATGTGAAAGAGTTGGTCTCACCACAACAGACTGAGTGTTAGTGATTTCTTGCAAGGCTTGCTCAAGCCATGTTGTCTCAGATGAGGACATGTGCATTGTAATGTTGAGTCATGTCAAGTGTAAGTTGAGTGTCAACAGTTGGATGTAACAGTCATAGAGTAGGTGAAGAGTCAGGAGGATAGTTGAAATGTCACAAACGGGAAAGTCAAGGGTCGCCCCATCCTCTGCTATAAATAGTCCCTCATAACTCATTGTAAGGGATTTTTAGTTAGCCAAGCTTTTATTATGACTATCTTGAAGAAGACTTGGACAATATTGTAATGTGCCTTGGCTTTTCCACTACACAGAGCTTGTACATCTATTTGGAGGAGCAGGCGGATGTGGCTCTAACGTTCTACTGATAGGGCTAATAGGTTTAGATGGTGTATTGGATGACTGTGACTTACACTTCTTTATATAATAAAGCCAACACATTTTCATGCATATGTTGTTATTGTAGTTGGACTACTCTGGTTGCTCTAATGATATATGTTGTTTAACTTACGTAATTGTGTATGAGCTGATTCACATGAAATTATATGAATATTATTGTTAATATGTTGTTAATGCTGTCACCATCCGTGTCGACTACTCTGCTGGACACCAGATATACCTTTCTTATGAACCTTGTTATATCAACCGGAACACTCATCTGGGACTGATCCGTGAGTGTTGTTCATTTTATCTTACCTTGTTGTTGGGACTACTGCATCTGTGTTGACTGCTCTGCCAGAAGTTGTGCATGTCCTTTGTGTTGTGTGTTCCTAGCCGAGTTGGGACTGATCCCTTTCAACCTAGAACTCACCTTCACCTTCCTCTCCCTTTGAAGTGTTGGAACCTATCATACTCATTCCTTGACTCACTGCATCAGTCACACCCTTGCTACTGACAGAGTTATCTTACTTGCTTCTGTGCGACATCGCGGTTAAGTCATTACCTTACGACCCACTACTGGGACTCCTACACCAAATGGTCTAAGGTCTAATTGGGACTTCTTACTAGGGAAATCCCCTTGGACCTGCCAACATGTCAAGGGGATCTCCCTGGTAAGAAGTCCCAATTAGACCTAAAACTGTTTGGTGTAGGAGTCCCAACAATGGGCCGTAAGGTAATGCCTTGATCGCGATGTCGCACAGAGGCAAGTAAGATAAATATGTCAGTAGCAATGGTGTGATTGATGTAGTGGTCAAGGATTGAGTATGAGAGGTTCCAACACTTCAAATGGAGAGGAAGGTGAAGGTGAGTTCCAGGTTGAAAGGGATCAGTCCCAACTCAGCTAGGAACACACAACACAAAGGATATGCATGAATTTCAGTAGAGCAGTCGACACCGATGCGACAACCCAAAATACAAGGTAAGATAACCTGAACAACACTCACGGATCAGTCCGAGATGAGTGTGACAGTTGATATGACAAGCTTGACAGAAAGGTTTGTCTGGTGTCTAGCAGAGAAGTCGACACAGACGATGACAACATTAACAACATATGCAACAAATTAACAACAAGATTCATATAATTTCATGTGAATCAGTTCATACACAAGTACATAAGTTAAACAACATATATCATTAAAGCAACCGGAACAATCCAACTACAATAACCACATATGCATGAAAATGTGTTGGCTTTATTATATAAAGAAGTGTAAGTCACAATCATACTATACACCATATAAACGCACTAGCCCTGTCAGTAGAAAGTTACAGCCACATCCACCTGCTCCTCCAAAGAGATGTACTAGCTCTGTGTAGTGTAGAAGCCAAGGCATGTTACAACACTGTCCAACTCTTCTTCAACATAGTCGTAGTGGAAGCTTGGATGACCAAAAACCTCTATAATTAGTTATGAGGGACTATTTATAGCAAAGGGTGGGGTGACCCTTGACATTCCCCTTTGTGACAGTTCAAATACCCTCATGAATCTTCACCTACTCTATGACTGTTACATCCAACGGTTGACACTCGAATTACACCTGACATGACTCAACATTACAATGCACATGTACTCATGTGAGACAACATGGCTTGAGCAGGCCTTGCAAGACATCACTGACACTCGGTTCGCAGTGGTGAGACCGACTCTTTGACATGCTTGTGATGGTGAGGCTGGTGAGATGATGCTAATCTTGGTCGTCCCTGATGGTGTGCATGCACCTCATGGTGACATCTTGCTGAAGCGAACTCTTGCCTCCATTGCAACTGGTGCTTTGATTCAGACCCTTCATCCAACTCATATGCTAACATGCACATGGTCTTCTTGGGTATGGTTGAACTAGAAACACACTGATGCATAGTGTTTGTGCTAATCTTCAAGTGTGTGTTGGTGGTCATGCACATCAACTTGCTGAAGTGCATGTTCAGCCCCAGTTGGACTTGTTTCTTGTCTTTGCCTTGGTGAGCGTGTTGAACATGTTGGATTTCATGTGTGTGTTCAATGACATGCATGCTATTGGATCCTTTGCATGCGATCAACAACACTACTCACCATGTTTGTTGTGTGTCTACTATTGGGATGGACCCTTAAATTGTACTGGTGTAGTTTCATCCGTGAGTGCTTGTTGCACCCACTATTGTTCTTGTTCTTGCTACAACTCATTGGACAGTCTGTGCAACTTCATGTTCTTCCTAAGTTGCTGCTTCAGCATATGCAAATCCTTCTTTGTTCCAACTTTTGCCTTCACGCGATCTTCATGTCGCGTTGTCACTTCATAGGCCGAGTCTCCAAAGTTGCTTTCATTATCAATGGATCTTCTTGATCTTGCAACTTTGCTCTGCCTCTATTTTGTCAACAACCTTCCTTTTGCATTTACCACGTTCACTGCATTCACTGCATTCGATGCATTCGGTATGCTGCCTTCAGCTATTGTTCATGATGCTGCTCGCTGTGATGTTGCTGCTTGATGTCCTTGTCCATGAACGACTTGATGTCTTCGTTAGTAGCTAAGCCCATGGACACTTGATTGATTGCATCTCCAAGCGTGCTTTGAATGATGTCTTCATCTCTACTCTCTTGGAAACCATTGTACATGTACTTCTGGGAGGCAGATGAACACCAGTGATACCTGGAGACATGGCAACATTCATAGCAAGCAATTCGTCAGTTGAAAACTAAAATGAACATGAGAACTAAATTGGTTAAAATACCATGGGTAAATTCCATGGGTGAATGAATACCATGGGTGGATGTCACAATACCATAGGCAAATACCATGGGAATGAATACCATGGGTGGATGTCACTTAACCATGGGTGGATAAATACCATGGGTGGATGCCACTTACAATACTATGGGTTAATTCCATGGGTGGATGAATACCATGGGTTGATGCCACTTTCCATTCAGATCAGCTTCACATACTCTCATGTTGATCATTAGTCCTTCAACGCATCAATACATCAAGTCTCCTATCGAGTATTTCAGAACTTTGTTTGTGAACAACTCTCAACTACCCATTGTTGCTCCTTATCTCTTTTGGGACTTTCTTCCCAATAGTGTCTTCCTATGCTGCCTAATGAAGACACACTTATGGTTAGAGGGCTTCCCACTATCACTGTTGAATTTCCTTCTCCAACGATGAACTTAGGGCACGTAGGACTTCCCCTTTTATGTTGTATATGTCCTTCTCCACAAGGAAAGTCTAGGGCTACAAACCGCGCCTATATGGTCTGACCTTTGAACTCTTCTTCTTCCACTTCTCATAATCCCTTAGTCATTTAAGAGACTTGTTTCTTATGGATTGAAGAAAGCCTCTACAATCCTCCACGAGTTGTTCTTTAGGATGATTCAACTCTTCTACTTCTAGCAGGACTAAAGTCCTTCTTGGGTCACTACACTTAAGGCCAACCTGGTCCACTCTCACGCTTCCCTCCAATAGTCCACGAGCATCCAATTCAAAACCAACCAAATTGTCCTTTACTAGAACAACATCCACTTGTAAATCAAATCAACTCAATAAGAAACCTCATGATTCTCTTCTTGACATGATACATAAGCAATTGTTGATGTAGTCTACTCCTTAGGATGTCCACATTATTATCCTACTAGGACCTCCAATCAATCTTGTCCAAACTAGGACCCAACACCTACCAACAAAGAATAAACAACATACCTTCTAAAATGTTGTTCATGCTCCTAAAATCTTATCACTGGTTAGGGCACACCTATAGTCCATGTCACCTCTCCATCTATGACCAAATCTCCCACAAAACACTGTGGCCTCCTTGAATCTAAGGGCCTCTACAACTTTTTGACTTGGTAGACACCTATAACACCTTGTTTAGGCTTATTTGGCCTTCCAAACAACCACTACAGGACCTTGGACTAGTCTCCATAGGTCTATGATCTTCTTGACATGTTCAAGGAAGATAAAGCACCTCAAATTATGCCCAAAACAACACCCTTCTCCTTGGGTTGGACTACTCCTTAGCTCAACTTAAGATTCATGAGAGATGAGACCTAAAATATATATATCCATCTCCTTCATTAAGCATGTGAGATCTGTATCCAAGTCTGAGATATTTCTCCTTGTGTGAGTTTCCTCTTTTTTGCCCTTGGATTTCTTGAAATGCCTCCAACTTAAATCTTATTTATACACTCACATGTGGCTCCCAATGAGCTATTAAGAGGGCTAATCTATCCCTAGTCAACCTGCTCTCCTTGAAAAATTAATGCACAACCACATATAAAAGTTCACAACTCCATTTCTAGGCCTCGGATTTGAGTGCTTGCAGCTACCTATTTCTCATCTAGGAGTCCTCTATCACCTCCAAGAATTAAATCAATCAAACATCTCTTGGTTTTTGCCCCACATCAATTGGTATAAAACCATCGGGCTTGGGTTCTAAGCACACAAAATAATTTTGTGTTCCCATTCCTCAAAAACCCTCTAGCTTAGGGTTTATAGTACCTCCCAAGCTATAGATCTCAATACTCCCTCTTAACGAGGGATGATCTGAATGGAAAGCGGCATCAACCCATGGTATTTTCCCATGGTATTGTGACATCCACCCATGGTATTCATTCACCCATGCAATATACCAATGGTATTGTAATAAAAAAATACTATAAGTAACAAGTCTCATTTTGTAAAATGACAGTTTGTCTACCACAATGTAGCTTTTACAATTATTCTCCATTTTAATAAAAAAATTCTTTATGGTTTTGTTTATTGGGCGTTCTCCTCTTTTTCTTCTGCCATTTCAATTTTTCATATCTTGGGGTCCTTTCCCCCAAAATCCATTTCAATCTTTGAGACCTTGGGGGCATCCCCCAAGCTCTAGATCAGTGGTATCAGAGTAGGTTATGATTCCATGGGAATGAGAGTTTGATGCATATTTCAGTTTCAAATTTTTGTAGCAATATTCAAAAAACTTCAGGCACATGCTATGTCCTCCACAAAACATTTTCTTGGGCCAAGCGGGAAGAATTTTTTGTTTTTCATTGTTTTTGCAGGAATGTTTTTGGGTGGAGAGTTTCCAAATCAGATCTGAATTTTTTGGTGAAAATTTTACTAAAACAATAACGTATCTAGATTCCTTACAAAAAAATACCCAAATAAAAAAAAAAAATCTCTCGAATCAGAGTTTGGATGAGGGAGGTATCGCTGATTCAAAATCAACTATGTTGCAGAAATGTTTCTAATGTCAATTCATGGACGACAACTCTTCTATCAATTTTTGCAAATTTTGTGTAGAATTTTAGAAAAGTGATTGTATATTTGAGATCCTATTGAAAAATCCCTCAATTTAAAAAAAAAGGGTCGAATCGAAGTTCGTATGTGGGAGATATTGTTGATTTAAAATAAGATATTTTTTCAGAACTTTTTTGACGACGGAAAAGTTGCAGCGCGAATATGAGATTGTAGAGTGTCCAAATAAGGATTTCCAACACATGGGAAGATGAAAAATGGTCCTTATAGTTCCAAAAACAGGTTATAATAATATCCTAATTTATACTGACCGAGTTATGTCCATTTTAATTTTGGAGCAGCATTCAGAGTGAGTTCCCTTTGGAGACGTGCCCTCTCACCCCACTTTAGTAGGCACATGCTTCACATTCATCATTTTCAACATAGCAGAATTCTACTTGAGTTCTTTGGATATGTACCCTCCCACCCCAGGCTATGTAGGCACCTTGCTACTTCATCAACAACCAGCATCACGGTTATGGGTTGACTACACAAAATCCTTGTCATCAAACTCCATTTTCTAGGCCACACACTGTTAGTATCACGATCACAAGAATTATAGGGTATCTCTATCCTTGGATCTTCTTTTTTCATGGTTATGGGTCATCCACAAACCCACACTTCATTGAAGTCCATTTGCTAGGCCATACACTGTCAGTATCACAGCTGGTCACAAGCATTATAGGGTATCTCTATCCTCAGATCTTCGTTCATCATGGTTATGGGTTATCCACAAACCCACACTTCATCGAAGTCCATTTGCTAGGTTGCACAATGTCAGTATCACAATTGGTCACAAGCATTTTAGGGTATCTCTATCCTCGGATCTTTGTTCATCATGGTTATGGGTCATCCACAAACCCACACTTCATCGAAGTCCATTTGCTAGGCCGCACACTGTCAGTATCAAAGTTGGTCACAAGCATTACACTGTATCTATATCCTCTTATATTTGTTCATCATGGTTATGGGTTAACCACATAAAACCCTTCTCTTCAATGGATCTTCATATTCAACAAAGGCTTTGCAGGAGGGAACTTCATGCAATGGGGACCATTTCTTCTTAAGGAGGGAGGAATGATCCAAATGGAAAGTGGCATCAACCCATGGTATTCATCCAACCATGTTACTCATCCACCCCTGGAATTTACCCATAGTATTGTAAGTGGCATCCACCCATGGTATTGTAAGTGACATCCACCCATGGTATTCATTTACCCATGGTATTTTCCCGTGGTATTGTGACATCAACCCATGGTATTCATTCACCCATGGAATTTACCGATGGTAGTGTAACTGAAAAAATACTATAAGTAACAAGTCGCATTCTGTAAAAGGACAATTTGTTTTCCACAATGTATCTTTTACAATTATTCTCTGTTTTAATAAAAAAAATATTTGTGGTTTTGTTTATTGGGCATTCTCCTCTTTTCTTTTGGTATTTCAAATTTTCAAATCTTGGGGTCCTCTCCCCCAAAATCCATTTCAATCTTTTAGATATTGGGGGCATCCCCCCAAGATTTGGATCAAGGGAGGTACTTCCAACATTAGGAAGTCTTCATCAACATCATCACTGGTGGCACTGGTGATGATGGACAACTTTGCCTAGATCCTTCAGCAGCTACCCAAGGGTGATGCATCTACTTCTGGTAGCTACTCTAGAAGCACTACACGCTTTAAGGTCCACGTTAACTTTAACATTCCCATATTTGAGGGTTAGATAGATGCAGACATTGTAGATAAATGGTTAAATCTACTAGAAGGATATTTTATGTTCATGATTTTTCCAGCTATGAAAATATCACTTTTGCACTTCTCAAAGCAGTCTCCCACGTTAAGGATTAGTTGGAAACCTACTGTGAGTAGAAGGATGAAAGTACCAACCCAATGTTTTCAGTTGCACCTACTTGGAACTCGTTCCGACATGCCATCAAGGAGTAATACTACCCTATCAGAAGCTATGAGGATAAATACATAAAGTGGACAATGCTGCGACAGGGAAGGGACCAAGATGTTCCAGAGTTTACCAATGTTTTTCATACCCTTCGCACAAAGTTGGGTATCAAGTATTCACACAAAGTACCGTGGCTACCTACATAGTTACGTCCAGGACAAGATGGAGTTCTTGGACATCTCCTCTCTTGGCATGACATACCTATATGCTGTCAAGATCGAGAAAAAATTTAAACAGAAGAAGCGAGACTTTGGATCTACAAATCTGAAGTAAGGGAAAGGTGCCCCCAAACCGTAGAAGAAAGGATAAAGCCAAGGCAGGGCGACCCAGGACAACCCACCAAAGCTGCAATCAAAGAACAACATTGCGAAGCCAAAGAAGGACACGGGACATCCACCCATGGTATTCATTCACCCATGGAATTTTATCATGGTATTGTGACATCCACCCATGGTATTCATTCACCCATGGAATTTATAATATATAAATACCATGGGTGGATGCCACTTACAATACTGTAGAGCCTCTAACCTACACCTCATCATTCACTATTATCTACCATTTTCCTTAGTCTTTCCTTATCTTTCCTTCACTTTTGCCTCATTTTCACCATAAAACCACCCAGATCATTACATTAGGTGTTATTAAGCATGATCAAACAAGTTTTGCTAATGGATGACTATTTGTTTAGATTTTGACTTACTTGC
>APFE031540285.1:12365-32108 GCA_000404065.3 Pinus taeda | reverse complement strand
CTTTATTTCATTTCCATCACATCACAGTAGGAGAGATATACTTAAAAACAAACTTAAAAAGTTAAAAACGACAAAAGCTTAAGAAACAGTTGCCTAAGTACATACAATACACCTCACTTCATCAGCTTACGAGCCCCGGTTTGACATTTAAAAGTTGCAATTTAGACATCGCTAAATTGACCAAATAGACCTCTACCATAAGGGCTTCATTTTCCTCTTCATCAATGAATCTTGGGAATATCCTTGCCACTGCAAGGATTTGTTAGCTAATGTATCTATATTCTTGGCGGAAAATATTTTAAAACATGAATAACCCTTTTCAACAATATTAGAAGAAGGAGGTGGCTAAAGTTACATAAACTCATGTGATCCCCTAGATAGTGTTTGTAGATTTCGTATGGTCGGCCACTTGATGGAAATATTTTGTATTGTCATCTGTTACTTGGAGCCAAAGGGTTCGACTTTTTAATCTCCATTCCTTTTTGTTTTTGATGAGGATATTAATTTTGGAATTTTCTAGGTTTGTGGTTCTATCCTTTAGATCCTCTCGGGCCTCTACTGATGCATCCAGGGCCAAAAATGATTGTAGTTGACATTTAATATCTAAGAGGGATTATAAGTTTGTCTCCCTTTTTTTATTGGCCTATTCAATGATAATACCTTTTTTTTAAGTTTCTCTAAAGCTAGACTGAAGGAGATTCTTGAAACTCAGGAGAGTATTGAGTCCAACTCTCTTTTAGAAGATTAACCAGAGTTGAATCCTCTAATCAGGATGGATTTAGTTTAAAGGTACTCGGTGGCTTAACAAGAGAGAGATTCAATTATAGAATAAAGTCCATACAAGTTGACAAATGAAGGATATGTCAAGTTCCAAAGAGATAAGATCCATAACCAATCGAGATTTAATGGACCAAGTAGTGGATAGGAAAATGAACAAGAATTCCAACCATAGATGAGACCACTTGATATGCCTATAGAATCTATGGCTAAGAATTCCCAATCTAGAAGCAAAGGCTTGAGAATGCTTATGACCTTATCCCCTTCTAGCACAGTTTCTTGGAGAAATGGAACTGAAGGAGAGTTTTGTTCTACGAGTCTTTTGATTTCCAATTTCCTGGGAGAATTCTAGTAGTTTAGTGAGAGGATTTTCATTTCGAGGCTGTGGGAGAGACAAAAGCTTTAAGAACCCTTCAGATTTATGATTTCTTCCTAAATTTGTTTCAATGGAAACTTGATTTCAAGCGTTGAAGAGGAGGGTATTTTAAGCACGAGGGTTGGATGAATGAGGGGGTTCCATAAGGGAGCCCAATCCCCTAGCTATATTAGTAACTAGGAACTCAAAAGAGGTGGAGAAAGGGGATAGGGAACATTTTCTAGTGGAAAGAAGATTGTAATGTAAAATATTAGGTGGGGAGACGGCTAGAATGTAGGAGAAGGGGGCGAATAAAGGGAGACAGAGGAAATAGGAGAAGAGGGGATGAGGGAGAAAATTTTAAGTGTGTTTGTTATTGTCGAGTATTTGTGGTAATTGATTTCAAGTTAGGAAGCATGATGCAAAACATGTTGTCAATGATGTCCATATTGCTACTAGTGTTTTCATTAACATTATTTAGCTTGATGTCAAGGATGAAGTTCGAGTTTTTGTAACCTATATTTCAAGGACATTTTTCTCTAGTTCCTTAGTACGAATGAGAATGAAAGGTGCATCATTGAGTAAGTTGTTCAGAGACATTTCCAATGAGATATGCAACTTTTGGACTAAGGAGAAAAGTATGTTTGAACTGAGGTAGATCAAGAAAGGTTGCAACTTGGTTGAAGTTTTGGTATGGTAGATTGGAGCCCGAGCGGAAATGGACTAGCCCGGTAGGTCAGGGAGTAGCATGAGCTTGATTTGGTATGCATAGAATGTGGGTTAGTATAAATAAGTCTGGTAGGCCAAGGATCAGTAGAAGGGCCCAAAACATTGGAGCATGATATGGTATAGATTAGCACGGTGGGTCATGGTCTAGTAGAAGAGCACACAAAAAAGTCCATTATATGAAATTCAAGAAAGGCCTAAAATTGCTATAACTAGAAAATCATGCTTTATCATGAACTCAAAGTGTCTTAATCACAATCATTAATCTAGGTTTAATGCTAAATAAACATAATTAAACAAATACCATAAAGGATTAAGGAATCTTAATTATATTGCCATAAAAAATTCCCTAGGCCAGTGTGAAGTGGTTCCATTATGATGTGGCAAGTTCATATGGATGATAAGAGGAAAGCTTGATGATGTGGAAACCTCAATGCGTGACATGTGGCATGAATATTTGGCATTTTAGCCACCCAAATGGAAATTTGGTTGGTGACATGTGGTAGGTACATGCTATGAAACCAACTCACAAAAAGATAGAAAAGATAGATGAACGCCTTAGAAATAAGCCTCTTCAAGGGGACAACCTCCTTTACATTACACAAATGGAATTTTTTTGGATGATACAAATGACAAGACCTCCTTTCTATATATAGGAGTCTAAGGGGCCATAATATAATTAGAGCCGAAATAATAATAATAATGTAAGGGCGCAATAATAACAATAGTGGGCTTTTATGGGGCACAATAATAACAATATGGGGATTACATGGGAACAAAAATATAATAAGAGGGTTGTACTAATAACAATAAGGGATTACACTAGTATTATAGGGACCTAATAGTACATGTCATGTACACACCATCATTTAGACACGTGGCAAGCTTTGATTGTTGAAACAACTAACGTGGAGTGTGACTTGGTAAGTTACGTAGTAATGGTGGATCCCTCCCTAGGA
The DNA here is from genome assembly GCA_000404065.3 of Pinus taeda. Taxonomy (NCBI): domain Eukaryota; kingdom Viridiplantae; phylum Streptophyta; class Pinopsida; order Pinales; family Pinaceae; genus Pinus; species Pinus taeda. The sequence continues at coordinate 29,291 of APFE031540285.1, read as the reverse complement.
TATCGGGGCACCAAGCACTAGAGTACAATTTGGTTTTAAAATTCAAGGCTATGTCGATATGGCATTGCATGTACAACATGGAAGTGATGAGGTGGCAAAAGGAACATGTGGCGGGTCATGGTCGGTCCACCATGGATTGATGTGACAAACCTAGAGGTCTCAAGATCTATAACAATACAATGTTTGGAAATATTTTTTTGTCTATTTTGTTTTGGGAAAATGGCCACAAACTAAGGTTTAATAGAAAATATAACACATGCAAAGGATAGGTCACATGGGTCCCTATACTGGGTTACTAGAGTGTTTTAATGGGTTGATGAGGGAGCAACATAGTATGTGCTTTCCCTGGGTAATAAAAAAATGACTGCCAAGCTATAGAAATAGTAGTGTGGTGTGAAAATCCCATCGAGTGACAAGTATCGAGGTACTAGATTAACAGGGTACTAGAAGGTGCAATTGTTGAAAAAGTTGTTATCAAGAGTTCTGGTAAAAGGAAAAATTTGCTCAACCAACAGAACCTTCAATTGAAAAATCCTAGGGTAGTGGGCCACCAGGAATCTAGGAGTTCACTAAAACATTTGGTCATACTGCGTGGTCATATGGAAGGCTGAGAAACAGTAAAGTTGCCTAAGCACTATCGCACAATTTTAAAATACACATGAATAGGTAAGGTATGAAACATGGCTCATTAATGAATAAATCAGTTAAATCATAGAAGTAAAGGAGAGGATTTATGGATAGATTGGTGATCAGGGTTATTAGAGAATTTTAGAGAGCATAAGGGAGAATAACACGTGCCCAAAGAGTGGAGAACTACATGGAGACTAAAGTATGATCGTGCACATGAATATGGTAGAGAAAAGGAGAAGAGTGAACGAGAGAAATTTGTTTGAGATAGAAAGAGAAAAGAGACAACACAGATCCAGTCAAAGATAGAATTGAGAAAAATATGAGATTATCGTGTGTGAATAAAAGATGGCATGCTGAATTGGTCAAAAAGGAAGAGTGACCCAGTTAAGCTACAATACCATGGGTCAATACTATCGATTGATGCCCATGGTAAAGGAAAGAGCCAAAAATATAAAAGCAGAGGACAACACTCAAGGATGTGATGACCTATGTGTATGAGAAAGATATTGAGTACAATGACTATGTAGGTAGGTCAAAAGAAGAGATACAAGGCAAACAAGAAAAAATCTAAATGTTGTGGTCAAATATGGGCTAGAGGTGAAGAGATGCAGAGTAGATCAAGGTAGGTATGAATGCTAAGATCACATCTAAGTAAAGAACTACTAAGTAAATTTTAGCGACAAAAACATAAATTAGAACATATATGAGTGTACATCTGAGCTATAGTAAAAGTTGAGTCGAGAGATGAAGACACCATGAGCATATGGCAAGCACTATAAAATCAAAATTAACAAAGAGAACATTGATGTGCAAGGATGTGAAGATTGCTGTTACAACTAAGGAGCTAAATGTTAGGTCATATATTAATAAGTTTGTATGACTAAGTTTTATTTGAAAATCGCATGGATTTGAGTTTGAAAATGTGATGAAAAAGGGATTTAATAGGCACAATAAGTTGGTGCTTACAAATCTTAGGGTTTGGTGCCTCCAATAGGTTCGTGCATGTGAATCAGGGGATAGGTGTCTCCTTTAGGTTGGTGCCTGAAAAATTTAGAGGGTCAATGTTTCCTTGTTATGAACATAAATAATGTAAAAAAAGATAATAAATAATAATAATAATAATAATAATATAAATATGATAATAAATAATAAGTAAATTAACTAATGGTTAGTTAGTTAATAATGAAAAGGAATGTCTTATAGACATTTCTGTTCATGAAAGGGTACCTGGCTATATATACAAGACCCTCAGTCTCACTTGTAATAATCCTACATCAATTATTTTATACAATATACCATATACAATTTACAATTACTATCCTACGATGGATGTCTTTGTATATGAAGTATTTTAATATTTCCGCTGCGTATACGACTAGTGGTCGTTACATTGGTATGAGAGGCACATTTGACTAATCACCAAGCCTTTGGCCATCAACCTCCCGGCAACCTTTTTGTTGTCACAATTAATGAATTTTGCTACAACAGAGTCTAGAGCTTCTCCAATGTGCTAGTTGGCCCTTGGCCATAGAAAAAAAAAAGGAAAAAAAAAGTTACATATAAAGACTTAAAAAAAAATTAAAGAAAAGAAATCATACAAAAATATTATTAATACTATATAGATATATATAGATTATATATAGTCTTGTGTAAATTTTGAAGGAGAACATTCATATATATATATAAAGGTTCTACATTATTGATAAAAAGTGCATGATAAAGTTAAAAGAGAATCTTTGCAAATATCGATAAAACTATACGTAAGAGAAGGAAGAGTAGATACTATTATCTTGATTCTTCATTAAGTGGTTTACAAGCTCGTGGTTTTAGCAACCCATGGTAATTTCCCATGGTATTTTCAAGGTAAAGGAAAAACAAAAGGAATACAAAATCTCTTTATGTGAATGGTAAGTTTTTACATGGAGAAAATTAATTGAGTCAAAAGCACATATGTGGACATATATTTTATATTATACCCCAAAGAGATGAATAGTTGTGTTTCACTAGGGTTGTAACTTTTCAAAAAGAAAAAGAAAAGATTATAGATTAAAGATATATAAAGGGAAGTTTTTATTATAAAGGGGTATTTTAAAGAAATGTTCAAGTTAAAAAAGGAAAGAATATAAAGTTTAATATATAATATATATAATATATATATATATATATATATATATATATATATATCTATATATATATATCTATATATATATAATATATATATATATATATTTAAAATGTAGAGAAACATACAATATCTCTTTATATAAGTATAAAGAGAAACATACAAATATATATAAGTGAATATAAAAAAATGGTAGTATTAAATTTTATTCCTTAGTGGATTAAAGAGAAGATATATATCTTATAAAACATAAAAAGGTGAATTTGGAGAATATTCCAACTGATAGCTAAGTGTTCACAATCCATCAAATTAAAAGAAATTTTACATGTTTAGATTACATAATACCTTAAGTCATCTCGACAAAACAAATGGGATCAATCATTGAAAAAAATGATGGAGGTCAATTCTAAAATGACGAAGGAAGAAAGGCTTTCCTATGATGGTCTTTCAGTTACAGATCACAGAATAATTACATTAAAAGGAAGTATCCAAGGAAAAGAATTTAATGTCTCTATCAGCCCAAACAACAATAAAAATTATATCAACATCAACCTGGCGAATCAACTATTAATTACAGATCTAAGTATTGGTGTAAAGAAAAATATTTTTGACCAAAAAGAGTATAAAATTAGTGATCTAAAAGTGACAATAGGTCATTATTAGTAAATATCTTGATTTCATGTTGTAAGGGTGGATAAAAAGACAAACATCATACTCAATCAACCATGGTTTAAGGATTTGGGTACATTCATGTTAAACATAGAAAAACAAGTGTTGATGTTTCCTTATAAAGGGAATATGGTCACATTTCGAGAAATAACAAGTAAATCAAAATCAATAAAATATCCATTAGAAGACCTTAAAGATATCTCAAACTTGATGTTTCAAGATAATGAAAAAAATATATCAAAGAATCAAAAATAGCTTGAAGAAGTCATCTACAACAAAGACATAGAAATTTCGCGCTTCAGAGATCACCAAGAAAAACTACTCGAACAAGTCAAGGAAGCTAAAGCATCAAAGAAGGAACTCGAGGAGAATTTATTAGAATAAGAAGAATAATTTTATTTTAAAGAGCCTTAACCAAACATTCGTGGAACAAATCAAGTGTTTTAATGACGAAAAACGTGAAGTCCAAAATAAATTTGACTGATAGAATGAAGAATTCTTACGTCTCAAAAATATCCATATGTAGCAGTCCAAACTGAAGAAACAAACATCAATACCACTAATATCGCAGTTTAGACAAATCCAAACCCTATTGAAGTAAAAATATACTCATAGGTTTTCATTCAAACATAGGACAACCCAAATGAGGATTCAGTAGTCAAGTCAACAACAACAATGCCTAAAGGAAATCAGGAAACTGCCATAAAAATGTTTAAGGAAGTTCAAAGAAGAAAATTTCCTTATCTACATCTAAATCACAAGAGTAGACATGTTAATCAATCTACGTACCAGTATCACTTAGAAAATAAACTACGAGTTTATGTTTCCAGGAATACTAAAGTTTGCAGAATCCAGTCCCATGATAATGATTCTTCACAAAATTTGATTCTAGATAAGATCAACCTATGATGGTCCGATCCATTCTTCATACGACAATTCTATATATCACTCCAAGGATCATATCAACTTGTGTCGACAAAGATGACTGTTTTGAAAATAGAAGACATTCGTAGCAGAAAAATAGATTAAGCAGAAGACATTTGTAGCAGAAAAAGATTTCAAGTCCTTTTATCAACAAGCTTTGAGGACAAAGATTTTTGAAGGACAAGGCAATGTTATGAACATAAATGATGTAAAAATAGATAATAAATAATAATCATAATAATATAAATATAATAATAAGTAATAAGTAAATTAACTAATGGTTAGTTAGTTAATAATGAAAATGCATGTCTTAGAGACATGCTTGTTCGTCAAAAGGTACTTACCTGACTATATATATAGGACCCCCAGTCTCATTTGTAATCAGCCTACATCAATTCTTTTATACAATATACAATTTACAATTACTATGCTACGATGGATGTCTTTGTCTACGAAGTATTTTAATATTTTTGTTGCGTATACAACTAGTGGTCATTACATTCCTTCAGATTAATGTCTATATATCTTAGGGAATGGATGTCTCCTTTTGGTTGGTGCTAGTAAATAGAAAATAACAGTTGGTTGGAGCCTACAACAATATTTAGACATAAGTTATGTGCTTTTCTCTCATATGCATTTCCACATAAATAGTTGTGTCTCTTAATCTATGTGTGCTATGTTTGACTTATGACATTGTTGTGTGGTTTATTATTAATAATTTGAAGTTCTTAAAAATTGTATAATTCTAAATTGCCCCCTCTAAATATTATCCTAGTTTCTAAAAAAGAGAATTTGAGCCATCTTTCAATCCTAAGACCTATCTTTGAATTGGAGCATTATTTCCATTATGCCAAAACTTGCAAGTGTTGGTAAAAGACACATTTCTATATTTAAGGATTTGCCAAAGGTATTTAAATCATGTCAGGGTACACTTGGGAGATGATAACTTGTTTCTTCCAACAATCCACCCAAGTGTTTTAGTAGGTTATTGAGTGTGTGTTGTCATTGATGTCAAGTCAAGAAGCATGATGTAGAGCATACTTGTCACTAATGTCAATAGTGTTGCTAGTGTTGTAATTAACATTATCTAGCTTATTGTCAAGGATGAAGTTGCATTTTGGGTAACCTATCTTAGAAAGTCATTCTTCTCTAGTTCCCTAGTGCGAATGAGAATAAAAGTGCATGGTTGAATAACTTGTTTTGAGACCTTTCCAACAATATATGGCACATATGGACTAAGGGGAAAAATGTGTTTGAAGTGAGTCATATCAAGAAATGTTCCAGATTGGTCAAAGTTCCAATATGATAGATATGAGCCTAATCCATTATGGACTAGCCCTGTAGGGAAGGGACCAGTATGACCCTGGTCTGGTGTGAGTGGAGCATAAGCCAATATAGATAAGCTCGGTCGGTTGGCGAACAATAGAAGGTCCCATCATCCTAGTTAGATAGAGATTATTAGAAGGGCACAAAGCACAATCTAACATATGAAATTTGAAAAATGCCTAAAATTGTTATAACTAGAATTTTATTTATTTATTGCGAACCTGACCTATATTAATCATGGCCTCTAATTCATGTTTAACACTAAATAAACCCAATTAATTAGCTACTATAGAGGATTAAGGAAGCTTAATTATACTAGTATACCATAACACTGAACCGATATGACATGGAAAATCCACATGGATGACTGGAGGCAAGATTGATGATGTGGTAGCCTAAGTGCATGACACGTGGCATGCTGATTTGGCATTTTTGGCCACCCAAATGGATAATTGGCAAGTGACACTTGGCAGGTGGATGTTAGCATCTAGACACCTGCTAAGCTCTAATTGGTTGTAGCAGTTGATGTGGAGTGTGACTTGGTAGGTGATGTAGTAGTGATGGGTCCATCCCCGAGATACCAGTGTACTAGGCACCAACGTGCAATTTGGTTATGAAAGTCAAGGCTGGCTCGGTATGATGTGGTGAGTATAGTGTGGCATTGATGGAGTGGTAGGAGGAACATGTGGAAGGTCATGGTTGGTTCACCATGGAATGACATGGTAGACCTAAAGGTCTCGAGATTTGTGTCAAGATTGTGTTTGGTGAGGTTTTTGTGTGTATTTTGTTTTGGGAAAACTGGAAGAAAACTAAGGTTTAGTGCCAAATATAGCACATCCAAAAGATGAATCACATGGGGCCCTATATTGGGTTATCATGGTGTTGTAATGAGTTGATGAGGGAGTAGCATGGTATGTGCTTGACTCGGGTAATAGACAAACGGCCGTCAAGCTGCATAACTAGTAATGTGGTATGAAAATTTAGTAAGTGACGAGTATCAAGGTACCAGAAGGTGTATTTATTGAATAAGCTGGAATGAAGAGGTATGGTAAATGGAAAATTTTCAATTAAGCAACATAAATAACAATTGATGAATTCTAGGGTACTGGGGCACAAGGCATCTAGGGGTTCACTATTTAAGCTCCCAATCATAGCACATTGTCATGTGGAAGGCTGAGAAAGGGCGAAGGAACCTAAACACTCTTTCACCAATTTTAAATATAAATGAACAAGTAAGGTAGGAAACATGGCTCATTAATGAATGTACTAGTTAAATCGCAAAAGTAAAGGAGATGAGCTAAGGGGAGAGCAGAAATCAGGGTTGTTAGAGAAATGTCAGAGAATTGTCAAAAAGCATAAGGGAGAATATCACACGCTTAAAGAGTGGAGAATTATGTGGAGAGTAAACATTGATCATGTACATGAATCTGGTGGAGAAAAGGAGTAGAGTGAATGGGAGAGAGCTGCATGAGACATAAATATAAGAGAGAGAGCACAAATGCATTCAAAGATGGAACTGAGAGAAGTGTGAGCTTGTTGTGATTTAACAAAAGATGGTGCGTTGAACTAGTCATAAAGGAATAATGACCTAGTCAAGGTTCAATACCATGGTTCGATATTATGGATCAATGCCCATGGTAAAGGAAAGAGCCAAAACTGTAAAAGAATAGGACAATGCTTGGGGATGTGATGACCAGTGTATATGATAAAGAACCTAATTACAATGATTATGTAGATCAAAAGAAGGAATGCAAAGCAAAACATAGCAGATATGAATGTTGTGATCATATCTAGGCTAGAGGAGAACATATGCAAAGTTGGTCAAAGCATGTTTGAAAGATGAGATTCAATCTAAGTAAAGAACTATTGAGTAAAACGTGGTGACAACAACAAAAATCAGAGGATTTGAGTGAAAATTTGAGTTGAAATTGAATATGAGTTGAGAGATGAAGAGATAATGAGTAGATGATGACTAGCATAAAATCAGAATAAGGAAAGAGAACAATGATGTGTAGAGTTGTGCAATGATAGTTAAGTTAATCAAGAATGTGTAAATCATTGTTGCAAAGAGTTGAATGTTAGATAAGAGATTGAAAATATTTTATGAGTAAGTTTTATTTGAAAATCCTATGGATCTGAGTTTGAAAATGTGATGAAAAAGCGATCTCATAGGGATAACAAGTTTATGCTTGCAAATCTTAGGCGGTTGGTGCCTCTAAATTAGGGGATAGATGTCTCCTTCATGTTGGTACCTGTAAATTTCAAGGGATTAGTGTATCATTCAAGCTAGTTCCTATATGGGTTTCTCCTTCTAGTTGGTGCCAGTAAGTAGAATGTAACAGTAGTTTTGAGCTTACAACAATATTAAAACATAACTTTTGTGGTTTTCTCCCGTATGTGTTTCAACGCAAATATTTGTGTCTCTTGAACTATCTGTGCTTTGTTTGATGTATGGCATTGTTGTGCGGTTTATTATTTATAAGTTGAAGATCTTAAAAATAGCTAAAAATTATATAATACTAATTCACTCCCCTCTTAGCATTATCTTGGTTTCCAACAATTGGAATCACAACTAGGTTTTAGTCTTGGGACTTGTCTTTAAATTGGAGCATGATTTCCATTACACCAAATCCTGTAGGTGTTGGTAAATAGAAACATCGCCAAATTTAAGGATACATAAGAGGTAGTTAAATAATGTCATGATACACTAGGGAGTCATTGAATTATTTCATGCAACAATCCCCCCCACCCAAGCATGAGTCAGGCATGTATCAAACCCATGAACTGAGCTCTGATACCACTTTAAATTGGAACACAATTATTGTTACACTAAAACCTGCAAGCGTTGGTAAATAAATGCATTGCAAGATTTAAGGATCCATGGGAGATGGTTAAACCATGTCACAATAAACTAGGGATTTGATGCCTTGTTTCTTCTAAATCTAAATAAATTAGGAGAAGAATAACCATTATTATGTTGGCGAATCAATGCCTTGGTATACTTGACACAATTGGAACAAAGCATAGCTTGGGAAAAGAGTAACTTAAAATTAATTTCCATTAGGAATCAACTCGGGGAGAGTTTGCTCTAGCCCTATTCCATTGATGTCAAAAGGGAAGAATGAGTAGACATCATCAGAGCTAAGGGGAGAATTAGCAGATTGATAAGGGGATTCTAGCCTAATATCATCAATGACTAGTAATGTCTGGTGTTGTTTCCATCAAGGCCAAAGGGGGAGATTGTTGAATGTGTTTCCCAAGTGTGTGTTGTTGTTGATGTCAAAGTTAGGAAGCATAATGCATAACACATTGTCATTGACGTCAATAATGTTTATATTTTTTTCATTAATATTGTATAGTTCGATGTTAAGGATGAGGTTATAGTTTAGGTAACTTATCTTTGAAGGCCATTATTCTCTAGTTCCCTAGTACAAATGAGAATGAAAGGTGCATGGTTGAAAAGATTGTATAAAAATCTTTCCAATGAGATATGTAACTTCTTGATTGAGGAGAAAAGTATGCTTGATGTGAGGTATGTCAATAAAGGTTCTAGTTTTGTCAAAGTTTTGGTATGGTAGATTGGAGCCCGAGTCAGTATGGACTAGCTTGATAGGCTAGGGACCTGTATGAGCCTAGTTTGATATGCTTGGAGTGTGAGCCAATATAGATAGTCTTGGTATGTCAGGGAACGATATAAGGGAATATAGTGTTGGAGCATGGGCCATTGTAGACTTGCACATAAGGCAATGACTAGTATGGTTTATTGTAGCCTAGGGTTGATATAGATAAGCTTGGTAGGCCGAGGACCAATATAAGGGATCATAGGGTTAGAGTGTGTGTTGATATAGATAAGCCTAGTGGGTTGGGGACTAGTAAAAGGGCACATAACACGATTTGGAATATGAAATTTGAAAAGGCCTAATATTGTTATAGATAGAAAGTCATGTTTTACTGTGAATCTGATTTGTCTTAAACCAAGCCACTAATCATGTTTAATGCTAAATAAACTTGGTTGAGTGGCTACTGGAGAGGATTAAGAAAGCTTAATTATATCGAGATACCATAATCCTTGGCTAGTATTGTTGGGTAGCGGAAGCCTCGTGTAAGGGGTATGGGGCGCGAAGCCCGAATTTTGGGTAATAGCAGGGTAAAGACTTTACGAGATGTGCGGAGCATGATTTGTAATAAGTCAAAGTCAAAAGGGTAGTCCACCCAAAAATAATGTAAATAAATGTAGGTTGAATTAGCATGCCTAGGGATCGCGGTCCATGGAAAGGTATAAATAGAGCGAGGCCCTATGGGTAGAGTAGCTAAGTTTTGAGTATGATTTTGGAGATCTGAAATGTAATGGGCGTCTGAAAAGAGCATTTTGAGAGTGTCTGTAAGTCCGAGTTGAGGGTTTGGGTAGAGGATAGAGGCTTTGCAGCTGTGCGTACAGAGGCCTGGAAGAGTTCGCAGCTGTGTGCGCAGACCCTTGCAGTTGAGTGCGTAGGGCAGATCTGGATGTAAGGGTGATAAGTGGAAATAAATATAAGTTTCTTCTGAATTTTGTGTTAATTCTGAACTATCGCAACTGTGTTCTTTTATGGTCAATGAAACTGTTTTGATTTGTTCGCATATGCTTATTGAGTACTTGTGAATTGGGTTTAATCTTAATAGGCAAACTAAATGAAAGAAATAAATGTTTGCTTAAAGACCTCTTTAAGTAGATCTGGATTATAATACTTAATCGAATAAATTAGATCTGTAATCAGCGGGATAAGAGAAAGCTAAGATTATCTAGATTTGTGTGGATCTAGTGCAACGCAAAGCTACAGGACGACGCACAAATCTCTCAGACCACATCTAGACATCCCAAGGGTGCGGAAACCTAGTTCCAACACCCTCCCCTGCTACCTCAGGTGAGACCTCAGTCTGCACTTCACGGGCTATTGCCGAAAGGGTTGGTAGCCACAGGATTTGCTTGGCTAAATAAATCTTCCGAACCTGGGTCAGGCCCATGTAAGCTAACAAATGGTTCCGTTGCTGGGACTGGGATCTACCTAAGGGGTTTCTAATGTGGGAACATTGTAACCCTACAAAGAAAGAGATTGAAGAGTGGTGGGATCTGAAATTCCACGAGTTCGCAGTTCAGGAAAATAGAAACCCGCAAATATCAAAAGAAGATAGGCTAGACCGGTATATATTCACATAAATTCATGAGATCTTCTTTGCGTCATTCTCGATAGAGCTGTACGAGTGGATTGCAAGGCTAACTGACAGTGTGGGAAGGTGCAGATTGGACCAGCCTATTGTGTGGACCCCAGAACTGGTGTGCCGACTAGAAGCCACCGAGGATAAGGTCACGTGCACAGTAGATCGTTGGCTAGATCAGGTAACAAGAGGATTTATCACTGAGTTTGCGATAGATACCACCGTGAGCTACAGTGAGGCGGAAAGGTGATTCCTTCAAGGACTAAGAGGTAGGTATATCAAATCATTGAATACGTGGATTAAGATGTTGTTATGTGAAAAACAAATTATGTGCATTACTTAATGTTTGGAGTAACGTGGAGTGGAAGAGGTTACCATAGAATGGGAGGAGTAGAGAACAATTTGTTAGCTTCCATTTCTGGGGAAATCGAGGAAGAACTCACGAGGTTCTCACCAAGAAGTGTGGTTTGGTTGGTCAGAGAGCGCTTCCCCCTGATACCACCTCTATCCACGCCACCACCCACTTCACCTACATCAAATCCATCCACTCCAACACCAACTCCACCCCAACTCCAACAACCTCAAAGATCAGGATGGCAAGTTCAGTTAAGCTACCGATATTTAAAGGTGTGGGGAATGAGGAACCAGGACGATTTCGTACATGAAGTATTCAAGTGATCATCCAATTGAAGGAATTACCGCAATCTAGGAGGCACTAAATAAGGAATTCAGGTGCCCAAAGTCAAGGGCCCAGTCAGTTATTGGGTTCAAAGAGATTGTAATGATGCTTAGAGAAACTCCGTGGGATTTGGATCAGAGGTTGAAAAGTGCTATCCACGAGGCCAACATGACACTGATAGATGAGTAGTATTGCGCATTGTTTGTGGCGTCATTGACACCATAGCTGAGGATGGCCTTGTCACAACAAAAGATCTCAACCCAAGTTGAGGCACTAGAGAAAACAATGAGGATACGTGAGACCCCAATACCGGATCCAGGGTTGGGAGTTCAACAAATCCACACACAAATTCAAAACTTGAATTTAGAACTACAGAGCTTGAAGCAAGAAAGGGTATCGTGACCAGCAGTACGTACGGAGGTGGGATGTGATAAATGAAAGAGCCAAGTGCACGACAAGGGCCATTTCCCTGTCTTCGCAAACTATCTGGCGGTGGAGGCCTGATGCCATTAAAAGTAGAGGTGCAAGCAAGACCAAGTGCTGTGACTACGCTCTGGTGCACAATTTGTCAGGTTGGTGGGAAACACACAACATATAACTCCCACCTACTACAAAAGTATACCTAGATCCCGCAACAGTTCTATTATAACTTCTATCGATCGGTGGGACACGATGAGCGAACATGTCGAAGTTATGACTTAATGATAGAAAGAACCTCAGCTTACTGAATGCAGAATGAAGCATGAGGAGGATTTAAAGGACGCGACCGAGGAAGAGGAATGGGGCCCGGGCGGGGCGGGGAACCATTAATTTGTTATAATTGTGGCAGACCAGGACACTATGCTCACAACTACACTAACCCGACTAGAACTTCGTGCCCCTACTGTGAACAATTTGATCATGAAATGGTAGACTGTCCTACCATAATTTCCCAAATGTGTGAAAAGGGAGCACTCCAACCTCCAACCCAGAATATTCAAATGATGCGAGTAGAGCCTCACGAAGAGGATCCCTGTATAAATATGGTACTAAGAAGTGGTGAAACTATAGGAGGTCATCCGTAAGAAGAACATAAGGGGTACGATACGCCTACAAAGGCACACGACTCTGAGCCAGAACAGGGAAGGATGATCCCAAGGGAAGCTCAGTGAGGCGGTGCGGAAGCTTCTACCCTGGGTAGAAGGGATCAAGTGGAATCAGGGTTAGACCCCTCCATAATTATGACCTTTCTCAAAACCTACATGAAAATACTACATGATAGTAAGGCTGTTCAAGGATTGCAAGAACTGATCACCAAGTGCACCAGATCCAGCGAACCACAGGTAGTTCGAAAATAGGAAGACATGCTCTGTGCACCGGACGGGAAATGAGATTGACAGCACAAATCGGTGAATATGAAATGGATCAGGTCATCTTGGAATTAGGCTCGGATGCGAACGTATTACCTAAACAAACATGGGAGTGCATGGGAAAGCCTGCATTGAAATGGTCCCTGATTCAGTTACGAATGGCTAAACAATAAAAGATCTTACCAATGGGTTGACTGCAAGGAGTGACTGTGGATATCGGTGGTGTAAGTATGCCAACCGATTTTGAAGTTATAGAGATTGTTGATGACAATAATCCTTACCATGCATTGCTTGGAATTGATTGGGCAACAACCATGAAGGGGATTATTAACTTAAAGAGGTGGAAAATGACGTTCGAAAAGAAGTCACTGCGAGTAGTAGTTTTGTTGGACCCAGCGGAAGGAGAACGCTACACCAAACCCGCGTGTGAAGAGGATAGTGACAAAGAGCTAGATTGCATCTATTAGATAACAACACAGGACCAGGATCAGGTGCATCCCGTGGAGGGTGGAAGAACCTCGTGGGAATATGATAGCACTTGCACAATGGATTCTGAGGAGGAGACTGAACGATGATAGAACCGCTTGCAGAAAGTTACGACGCTTAACTACAATATGATTCTGTCACTGTGACACATAACCATTGAGGAGAGATAACAACCAATAGAGAGTGTCGCCACCGATGAAGGGCAACTCGTCTAGCGTGGCACGATGGACACAACACAGGAACAACATGATGGGTTAGGAAACAAGTTGTGCATACTAGGGGCACGGAAGCCAAGATCTAGGAAGCGGTTCCAAGTACGCATTGGAAGAACAGTCTGTCATCAACGACGAAGGGTCTGAATGCATACTAGGCGACCATCAACCCAACCAGATCTATGTGGAATGAAGGTTCGCACGGACGGGCAGGGAAGTCTCTTGGATAAAGCTCACACTAGTAGTGACACTATCCACGATAGAATTTAGCAGTTTCGGGAAGCGATTTAGCATGACAAGGTGCAACTGGGTAAGTTAGATGAAACAAGGGCCAAAATCTGCACAAAAAGTGCGAAGCTGGATAAAGCTATTACCAAATTGTAGATAGAAGCTGCCTACATGGGTCATGCAAAGGAGCGAATGAAGGAACCAGGTAGGGCTGGCTCTCCTACCCTACCACAAGCAGTGACCCCGCTAGCATGGTTGCACTGGCACCTGAAAGGACAAGACCACACACATTGCAACCTGTTAGCAGAATCAAGGGAACGTATAAGGTGCTCGCAGCCAAGCTAGTCGGGAAACGGAAGACCCACATGAGGGGTTCACCCACCTGACTATCCATAGGAGGTCCAGTCCCAACGCTCCTTACAGTTGAAAGAGGGTGCGAGACTATAAACTAGGCTGCTACGAAGTTGTGTGCTATGAACTTAGCATACACACAAAAAACGAAATTACGATCCTGGAAAAGGTGGAAAGAGACTATTGCAGGTATTTTTCATGACATGATGACCCGTTTAAAGCACCATGGAGTGAGCAGCGGGAAATTAAGGCAGAAGAATAATCACCAAAATCGCATTGATGAGTTGCCGAAAGGGGAAGCAGCCAATCTTAAATTCTAAATATTATATAATCATAGTAAGGATCACACCACCACGTCTTACCATCTTGCCAGAAAGCCACCATTGGTTAGGAGCAAGTGCACAATGAGTGACGAGCAATTCGAAGAAAGTATGTGGTTTAAGGCATTGCGAAAGCACTACGAAGAAGCAATCCGCAAAGCACACAATCCTACTATCGATAACCCATAGCAAGTGTCACCGCAAATAGCTGAGCTCCCGAAATTACCTTGGATGCCAAGGACCAGGAAGAACCCTCAGATCCCAGAATCAGTAAGAAGGTCGCCGCGACACCTGCACTTTGGCAAGTTCACAATGGAGGAAAAAGGTAAATTTGTTACCATTGACATCGATACGGAAGCTGAAGACTCTCCCACATATGTCGAAGAAGTCAACCCTGAGGAGGATCCTATACAACATGTACGACGACCCAAGTATGTGCCTCCAAGCAAGGGGAAGGTGAAAGTACCTACAAACCTAGATGAATTTGACATTGTCATCGCTACCCCAGCTCTACCAAAAGAAGTCCTAGTAGAAAACTTGGTGGTTGGCCGTGTGGCGGCAATAAAATTTGAAGATTGGGATCTTGTGGATATAGTAAAATTTCCCCACTTGGCGACAGATGCCCTGATGGAGCAGATTGTCAAAGGGACAATGACAACACTCCAGCCTAAGGAGTGGTTGCAAAAAGTGGACTAAGCTGGGCTACTCTATCTCTTGTTGATTCCCCACTTCCTCCCGCCCCCGATAACCATGTTGGTTATAAAGCAGTTGCTCTGTCTAATTCATGACGAAATATTATGGGTTGGTAAACCCATCAGTATCACACCTGAACTTGTTCACCGAGTTTCACACCTTCCCTATGACGGGAGAGATCCTTGAGAAATTACTAACAGAAGTAATGATGTTGCGATGATAGAATGATTAAAAAAAAAGTATAAGCTTACAAAAGGGGAGCGGCGGTACGCCATTGATAGTATCTCAAATAAAGCAGTTCGCGTCGCCACTCAATTGCTGGCAGGGAAAGTAATGAGGAAGTGTCGTGGCACTGAGGTTCCAACAGTCGTGATTGCACTTGCTGAAGAATGCACCACCGATGTATGGTTCAATTGGTCCCAGTTCCTCTGTGAAGAGTTTTTGATCAACTGCCGTGAAGTGCAGGAGGAGGGAAAAACTTTCCATTATGCATGGCTGCTCCTATCCATCATGCTGGTTGCCACCGACCTACCTAAAGAAAGCTAGTTTCCTATCTTAGACTTGGAATGGATGAGAGCCACTCGATATGCTTCCCTTTGGGCGACAAGGGATGCGGGATGAATTGGAAATATAAAAAACTTTTGGGTACTGATGGACGCGAATGTGCGTCAATGGATTACTGCCTTACCCTGCCTGTCCAATGTGATCTATGAAAGCATGAAGCATATTATTGAATTTAAGGCATACATGCATCATCTCTACATCTGGGCGCATAAGGGCCCAGCCCAGGCATGGACCTCACTCCGATTTATTTCTATTGACAATGTTATCGATGGGATTGTGGATACTTGCCCACCGGCGTGGCGTGGATTGGCGGCAGTAGAATGCAACGAGGATGCTATCAGTGTTGAGATTGCAACAAGATGATGGAGCTTAGTGAAAAGAGTTGCCTTCACTAAGTGGGCCCGTAGGCTATTTTTGGCGCAAGTCTATTTTTAGACTATGTCTATTT
This sequence comes from Pinus taeda, assembly GCA_000404065.3. NCBI lineage: Eukaryota > Viridiplantae > Streptophyta > Pinopsida > Pinales > Pinaceae > Pinus > Pinus taeda. Next base: position 13,097 of record APFE031540285.1, on the reverse strand, counting down.
TTAGACATATGGATCATGTCTATGGATTGTAGTTTGCTGTTTATGGATGATTGATCAAGTTGGAAAAATAGATGGACTTCTATTTTTGATGAAAGTGTGAGTGATCACAGTGTGAGTGATCAAGTCTATTTTTAGACTGGCTGTAAAAAATAGAAAAGTCAAATATTATTATCTCACAATAATATTTGGACTATAAACTTTGTCTTATTCTCTTGGAGCACTTCAGTTCGAGCTACGGATGTGGCACATGCAATTGCATGAAGGAAATACGTGGTTCTTATGGGTTAGTTGAATATTTGCATGCATGACTTCAGTTAGAACTCAAGTGAGTTGAGTTTAGTGGACTGGAGGTGCAGTTGATGGAGTTGTGTTCAGGTTAGCTTTGTTAAACTGGTTGTATTTAGTCTAACTGGCGAATAGACTAGAGATGAGTTGGGTGAATTAGTTATTAATTAATTCACAAGTTATTAACCCATAATACAACTAATGAATACATCAGTTAACTCAGTTGCATGTCAGTGCATGTTCAGTTCAGCAGGGACAGGTGTTAGAGAATCAGATTGCTATCAGTTGTGACTATAGTTGTGCATCAGATCTTGCACAGTCAAGGGATTGAGTATGCCAATGAGTTTGCCCACATTGTAGCTTTTGCTCACGTGATTTAGCCAATTAAATACGTGGTTGCCTTGGAATTATCATCAGTTCTTGAGCAGGTATTGAGCAGCGGAGGCA
>APFE031540283.1:0-12324 GCA_000404065.3 Pinus taeda | reverse complement strand
ATAAGTACTGTATATATGTTATATATTTTAATGTGATTTGTATATTATATTTTCTTTAATCTAAAAAATTGACCCCCTTCCACCCTAGCATTGAACTCCACCCTAGCATTGAACAATGGACTATTTGATAAGTACTATATATATGTTGTATATTTTAATGTGATTCCACCCTAGCATTGAACAACAAACCCAGGGTGTGACCCCCTTCCACCCTAGCATTGGACAACTGACCCTGGATATATTTGATAAGTACTATATATATGTTATATATTTTAATGTGATTTGTATATCATATTTTGTTTAATCTAAAAAATTGACCCCCTTCCACCCTAGCGGACCTTGGATATTATAAAATTACTTAAAATACCACAATAGTATATTGTAAATACAAGTTTGACTTGTAAACCTTCCTCTACAATTAAAATATATTCAAACTATTAAATATATTTATATCTTCAGTAACCCTTCCAAAAAGAAAAAAAAGCTCTTAAAAAATGAAAAAATGAGCAATTTACCCCTAACAAAAAAAATCATTTTGAGAGTATATTCAAAATATTAAATCTATTTATCTTCGTAACCCTTCGAAAAAGAAAAAAAAACCAAAAAGAGACAATTTACACCGTACCAAAATAAATTAAAAAAAATACCCTTTTCAGTTAAGTGGGTAGGGTTACACTAGTAGGGTTTCGCTGTTGTTACTTGAATTCTTATTTATTCTGATCTTTCTCCCTTTCATTCCATCTGTATCGTTTTTTATTGTATGTTATGTTCTATATGGCTTTGGTATCTATGGCTTAACCTATCCAACCAGGAAAAGTCTAATTCTGTTGGGTTAGCTTAGGTTCCCGCTTATCTGAATTGAAAGTCTTCCAGGTTTATATTCACTAGCGGGTAGTACATCTCTTAAATGGAGCCTTTTGCTGTTCTTCCATGGCAATTACGGCGAGAGTGTCTGTTAAGAGTTCCTTACCATTCCCATGGAAACCTCAGAGCAGTTTGCAAAACCTGGGAAACCGCTATCAAGCACCCTGAGTTCTATGAAGACAGGAAAAAGCGTGGGACTTCTGAGCAGTTGATATGTTTGGTGGAACTCTCGGAATTTCTGGATGACACTCATCCTAATCTACAAATGGTGATTTCTTTGTTCGACCCTCTGCTAGGCACACGGAAAACACTTCCTCCCCTTCCCCACTTCCCGGACTGTCATGCCGGAATTCCTCTTTTTTGTGACTGTCTTTGCGTCAACCAAAGGCTGGTTTTGTTAGCCGGATGTAATCCCATACCCCAAGAGGAGAGGCTCAAAACCGTTTTCATATTCGATTTGGCGTTGAGTAAGTGGAGCCGCGGTGCCGACATGCCGGTGAGTCCAGCATTCGGCGCTTACTCGGTTTCGCCGCAAGGACTCATTTACGTTGCCGGCGGAGAGGATGGAAATGAAAATCTGTTGCGATCTGCAGCTGTTTACAATGTGTTTGAAGACCAATGGAAGCTTCTTCCCGACATCAGCCGTGGACGGGTTATGAGCTATGGCGCTTTCCTTGACGGCAAATTTTTCGTTATTGGCGGTGACATTGATGAGGTGGGTGATCTTAGGGGTGACAGTGATGAGGAGGGTGATGACGAGGGTGATCTTAGCGGTGACAGTGATGAGGAGGGTGATCTAATCGGGTGGAGTGCAGAAGTTTATGATCCAGAAAGAGGGGCATGGACAACGCTGGAGAATATGTCGGATACCGCGGGAGACCCACGGGGGTGTCTGGTTGTTTCCTCTTCTGGGCGGTTGTATTCGTTTGAGAAGCAGCGGGGAGTGATGGAATACGATTCCGATGAAAACGTTTGGAGGGCCCTGGGTTCTCTTCCTAAAACCCTTCGACGGATTTCGCGTTCTGTAGCGTGGCGTGAGAAGATTTTTGTTCGCGGTTATGTTGACAGTGATGTTCCGGTTTGTTATATGTATGAGCCCCCGCCTATAAGAAGTGCAGCAGGACAACAAACGAAAAGGACTGGGATGTGGACTGCCATTGAGAGATCAGAAAACTCTTATCTGCACAATGGACATAAGATTCACCGTGCTTGTACTTTTGAGGTTTGAAGTACCAGTGAATACAGCGAACTTAATAGATGCTTGGTAGGGAATTTCACATTCCTGTTATCATTGAATGGACATTGGTAATAGATTTCAGATAGTATTTCAAAAATTTTAAGGCATTCCAGAATAAGCTTTCAAAGTGTTTGAAACTCATATTATATTTTTGGACTGAACAGTGTGCTGTTATGAATTATTAAAATTTTCAAATTTTTGTTGGTATTCCGGAGTAGGAGTTGTAAACCTTAAATCTGTTGCAGTTTCTCAATTTCCATATTTTTTCTTGCTTCACCAGAATTATATAAAGTTTCTCAATGTCCATATGTTTTCTTCTTGTTTGTCCATGATCAAATCAGTTTGACAAACCCGTCTGGCTCATTTCCGTAACGACCTTCATTCACATAGACAAGAATGAATTCTGAGACAAACTAGAAAAGATAAATGTGCAAGAAAAATAGAATATTACATGATTTGAAAATGACAACAAATTTCAGAATGGAATCGAATGGATTTCAGAATGGAGTTTAGATTTCACTCAACTTACCCATAGAAGATTTGGGGAATCCTGCACGAGAACAGTTCGCTGTCTCGTTACTTGCCAAGCGCAGCGACCAAGAACAATAGAATAGCAAGCACCGCACTGTGTTTGACAGCTGCAGCATCCACCTAAAACAATGGAAAAGAAACTCAAAACATGGATATGAAACGGATCTTGCACAGTTCAGCATCTTTCTGTGGAAGATTTATCATCGCTTTGAAAAGTCAATTATGCCCTATGAGCTTCCTCGTTTAGCAATATAGATCATCTCACTATGATCTTGACCCCATAATTAAACTGATAAAAAGGATCCCAATGGAATAAAATTACAATGTAAAGCTATGATATTAAACCATATAAAACATAAAATATGAATGTCAAACATACAACCACATAATTAAACTAAAAAACTTCAATTAAACTAAAAAAAACTTTGATCCCATTATAATAACAAGGCTCAATGGCAGACATTATACCTGCCTACAAGACTGGAATTGAACGATTGGGTATATAACATCTCAATGTTTTAATGAAGTTGCCAAATTTGCTTCTGTGCAAACAATTGGATCAGGTAGACTTACTATATATGTTTCTGTGCAACCAATTGGACTTGTAGTTTTCGTAGAAATGGTATTTTTCTCCCACATGTTGGATTGCAAATTTGATGGTGCAGAAGCATGTTGTATTTTTTATATATTATATTTCTTTTTTTCTCAAATGACATACTGGATTGTATTGATGATGTGGAAGAATTTTTCTCCAACATCTTGGATTATAAATTCGATGGTGTGCAAGCATGTTATAGCTTTTATAAATACTATTTTTTATTTTAAATTTCCCAAAATGACATTTTCTATAAATAATATTTCTACTTTTCTACTTTTGATTAATTATATTTTAGTAAATAATGTAACTAGGACTCGCTTCAAAAATGTCTCATATTCTTAATTGTGAATGGAAGTAGTTTGTGAATGAAGTAGTTTAAGGAGCACACTAAAATTATGGGTAGCCTATATCTTAATTTTTGTCTTGGTAAAGTTATTTTTCCATAATATTCAATCCATGCACAAAATTTCCAAGGATGTCTAATTTAATATGTATTGTGTTGATTATAATAATGCATGAACAATGAAAATTATTGGTGTTGATGATAATGATGCATGATCAATGAAAATTACTTTGAGAGTGTCAATCTTGCATACAAAAGTACAATATATGTTGTCATGGTGCATCAATTTGTTGTGCATGTCCATATGAAAGGACATATACATGCATCATATTTGCTAATTAATAATGTGACAAAGCAACTAAATTATACATAGATATGCCTCAAATTTGCTAATTAGTAGCATATCAAATTTATTTTCAATATATAAAAACACAATGTGTTATCCACCAATAAGAAATATGCTCCTCTTCCTAGATGTATCCACATGCTTACTTTTGATCCATCTTTATATATTTATTGGTAGCTAAAACTAAAGAAGATACCCAGAAAGTTTCAATCCACTTCAACTAAATATTTGAACATAGGAAAGATAAAATATGAACACTACTACCCCATACTTGAAAATAAGAGTTTAGTGCATTGGTTGCTTTCTTGAATTCCTTGGTGTGTTGAAAAGATCTCATGCACAGATGATATGCATATGCATTATTGATCGAATAATGTATAGTCCTTCCCCACGTGATTTAGAATTTTTAGGGGTTTGTTTGAGATGCTGAAAAGGAAGTATGCATGGAAAATATGACCAGTCAATCACAAATAATAAGGAACAATTTATCAATTTTATTTGCTGGGAATAGTAAGGACCAATTTATGAATTTTATTTGTTGGATTTCTTACGCAATTTGTGGGGGAGTGTTGAATCTATAAGCCATCTCTTCTAGCTCTCAAATTGATATGTTAAAGCTATGCTCACTTGCGGTGGTAGATCTGCATAAAGAAATACACCTCAATATAAGCCAAACAAGCTGAAAATGAAAAGTGGTCAAACAAACAAAGGGTGAATGCAATGGAAAATTATAGTTTCCAATATCTTCATGTTGGAATTTCCTCCACTTTCAAAGGCTAAAATGCAAGGGTCACCCAAGTTTTGTCTATAGACCAGAACTTGTAGGTGTCAAACCTATGTGGGAAAAACCTTTATCAATTTGTAGAACATTCGTGGATAGACACATTTTTTCTATACAACCAAATACTTCATTGATATTTTCCCCTACCCTTGATAGTGTCAAGATGCATATGTGCTTTTCTTTACTTCATCAACAGTGATAAGTAATGAATCCATTGGCATACTTACAAAACCTAGATGAAATAAGGCAAGGACTTACAAAGTCCATTGGTATTGACACTTGGGTACCTATTCTTACTTGCAATTGCCCCAAGTACATAGTTATTTTTCCACATTTCTTTTATAGAATGGAAAGTGCCTAATTTGGTTTATCAATTCATTGTTCTAATATTTGAGTTGTTTATGGGGTTTAATTTTTAATTACAAGATTTTGTGAAGGTTTTGTTGAAAATTGACAAAAATAATTGAGTCCAGACATGTCAAAACCATTCTCCAGATTTCATTATTGGAAGGGATCATAAAGAGTATAACAACAATGTAATAATCAATAATCCAGCTAGTAATATATGATGCACTATGATGCAGGTGCTACCTTGTTGTCAAAGAATCCTCCACCTTTACTCCTTACCCCTGTTGCTATCGAAGAATCCTCCGCCGATTATCATGAAAAAGGAGAGTGCACATAACGATCAAGTACTAGAAGGGAGTGCACACATGAAGATTGACTACAAAAGCTCATTGATCCGAGACCAAAAGTGAATATAGGGAGCACAGTCAAGTATGAAGTTTGAAAAAAATAACCCTAACAAGTAAGTGTGATTTTAGTAGGAAACCCTTACAACGAATGTGTGGGAAGGCTGACAAATGTCTCACATGCTAACAATGTGTTCTAGGACATTGTTCAACTAGCCTAAAAATAGAAACTTAGTATATGGTATTTAGAAGTTGGAAGAATGTTGTAAAGGAAGCTAATACGCTGCCAAAAAAAACCTTAGGATATGTTGTAAAGTTAATAAGGTGCTCAAAATAAAACTTAGGATATGTTGTAAAATTAATGCATTGTTCCAATTAATGGAAAGAAAAGTTGCAATAAGATGTTCGTTTGGTTGCCTAATCAAACAGAAGGAAAAATTTGGTTAAACATTATCATCCCAACATACATTGCTTAGTTGCAGTAAAACTTTGGCTAAAAAAACGATATTAAAAATAAGTCAACACAATTAATATATAGTTAGTGGCATAGTGATCGCTATATACCTACCTCGGAAGATATAATAATGATGCAATAGAATTACAATGTAAGGCTACATGAAGTCTTTTAAATCCCAATAAAATAATAAAGTTACAATGTAAGGCTGCATTAAGTATTTTTTAGTTGTATGTGCCCATATTTCATCCTTAAAAATGAAAGATTATAAAATTACTATAAAATTAAAACTTTATTTTCAATTGAAACTTTAATTAAATACAACTCATATACGGTTACAAAATTAAAATTTATTTTTAATTGAAAATTTAATCAAATTAATGGTTCTGTGAGAAGTGCTTTTTAAATCCCATAACGAAGGTGATGTGTGATGCCACGTGATTTCATTTGTGCTCAAACTGTAGTTGACACCTTTCTTTTCTAAAATATAAATAAAATATTCCTTCAATTTAAAAAATCATGATGATGATGATGTTAATTAACATCAACTAAGACCAATGTAGCCTATCAAACTTTAAGAAAGTAAGAGATCAATTGTGACTCTTTAATATTTTATTTTTATAATCAAAAAGAAGGGAAAGAAATGTTCCTATATCACTATAGTTTTGTTGAATTAACAGGTCAAGAAGGTTTGAAGTGTGGAAAATATTTTGGTAGTGTGAGTACGACTTGGGTAATAATGTTTCGCTTCACTTCAAAGCTCATGAGAGTTATTCCTTATCTATCCAATATTCATTTTCTTTCTAGCACTAGTCAAGGTCAAAAGATAATTATGGTTCGCAAAAGTGGTGTAGATCGCCTCCTTATAATACCTTAGCTTCCTTTTTCACTATATCTCCTTATCATCCAATAGATTAGATTTAAATTTGGAGGTAATAGTATTTTTAATATTATTGTTATTATCCTCTAAGATTATCTCCTCCTTTATCCCCTAATAGTCGAGCCAAGACTAGGCACCCTTATGCCATCCTCGCTTGAGTTGGAGGTGAGGGTTTTGGCTAGAGTTAGAAGAAACTTTCGGGAACCACTTCGATTCCATGTTGTGAATCTTCTTCTTATATATCAAATACCTAAACATATCCATGATTTCAATGGGGGGAGACTAACTTCTATCAAGGGGATACGATAGGGAGTATTTACTTGAATCTTGAAGTTGTGGGTCATAACTTTCTTTTGAATCAACTCGATCTTCCTCCATGATTCTCTAGATGAACTGCAACCCCAAACGTCATAGGGATATAAATTAACAAGGGTGACGAGAGTATCATAGAGGAACATAATGTTACTCCAAATCCAAAGATCAATCAACTTATAATTGTTTTCAAGCTCATAATAAGCTTTCCGACCTCCGTAATCCTTTTCTCAATGTTATAATTCTAGTTGAGTTGATGATGAATGTTAATACCTAGATATTTGTATGAAGAAACCTACTCCAAGTATTTTTTAGCATAGGGGAAATTATCATGGTTGATCTTTTTAGATTTAATTATCATGAGTTTAGTGTTTGTCGATATTAACAGTCATATCCATCTTAGACTAGCAATGATGAAGGATCTTAAGCTACTTGTCGAGATCATCATGGCTTCTGGATAGAAGAATGATATCATATGCATAAAGGATAAGAGTAATGACCATGCCAGTGAGCTCAGGGCCATCACATCCTGTAGCTTCCAAACACATTTCTAGCTTGTTAATGTAAATACCAAAAATTGTAGGGGATAGGGAACATCCGTTCTTAACTCTGATATTGCATTTAATTTATTTATATCAACTCTCAATAATATTAATATTGACAACAACGTTCTCGTAAAACTAAATCACAATAGCCCTGAACTAGAGAGGAACCATTATCTCTTCAATTCTTCACCATAGCTTATCCCAAGGAACTATTTCAAAAGCTTTTTTAAAGTCAACAAAATAACAAAAGGCATTAGTTTTGATATTGGAACACTCCTCAACAGTTAACCTAAGAGTGAACTCAAACCTGATTAGGAACTCCAGCTTGTGGAATTCATGGGATGATATTATGATGGCATAAGAGATGAAGCAGATCAAGGGGTTGAAGCTCTTTTCAATCATGGAAGTTGCTAAAAGAATCCTAGATGACCTAAAGGTAAATGAGGTATGTATGCTTGTATTCAATATGATAACATCATGTTGTATGGTTGCAGGTAACATAGATCACTGCTCTGTATTGAGAAGCATGATCAAAGGAAAGGAATCTCCTCCTATGAAAGGATGTCATAAGGCATGCTTCACACTAGATGAAATCACATAATATGTCCTCATATGAGGTATGAGGTGGTTGACTACAATTGAGGAACTCTTATTGGAAGCTCCTGGGAATGAAATGTGTGAAGAAGGGAAGGAAGAGATCGTGAGATATGCAACCATGGTAAAGGAAATCAACTTCTGGAAGACCAAGAATATTTGACTAGGATATCTCCACGAAATATATGAGGACTCTAATGGAGTCTGAAAAAGAAAGTGACGCTTGAAAAGATATATCTTTGGGAGATGTGTCGATATGTATGCAAGATGTTGATGCAAACTTATAGATGTTATGATGAAAGACCACCACAAGGGTAATGTTGATTTTAATGTTCATTCCTTTATTTTTGAACCAATATTTGGATTGGTTTATGCAAGGCCACCAAGGGAAGATTTATGGATGTCTTCCACCATTGATGCACATGTAGTAGGATGAAATATCGTTAAGTAAACATGGCATGAATAAAGTAGCATGACATGAAGGAAGGCTACATATAGATCAATGGATTGCTTTCCGATGATGACATGGCTGACTGATAGATGAAACTGATGGATGCTCAGTGCCCTATGTAGAAGCCCCAAACATGAAGATTCCTAGATAATGAAAAACAGTTCATAAAATCATGAGGAGTTCTTGAAGAAGTTGGTTGTCTAATCATCTCCACCTGAGAAGTTGTTGTTGGCCGCTTATTAATAGGGAGTGATGCAAGAGCATTGGCTCTCAAAGATCAAGCTTGAAGTATCTAGTCAGACCTAAAGGTCTAAACGTCAGCCCAAGAAGGGTCCACTGTAAAATTTCATGTAAAACAATGTTTATTTCTTAGTAAGCCTAGATAGGGAATCTATTTAGTTGTTAGGTGTCAGTTAATGATATCCTGAAAGAAATGGGATGACTCGAAAGAGTAGTTGTTGTTTGTAGTTGAATGAGTCATAAGTTAGAGGTAAGGGTAGTTTTATTAAAATAGAAATTGTTGCATTAGCCTAGGAACTAATTATAGGTTTGTAAGAGTTGGTTGTGAGAGCTAGATAAGCTTAGATTGGCAGTAGAAAAAGAAGGATATGAGATCGACGAGAGAGAGGTCCAGAGGGGGCAAAATGAAGTGGCCAATTCAATTTATATCTATCCAAAGGAGATGAAAGAAATTTCAATTAAGGATATATCCACAAAAATATTAGTTAATGTATTTCATTATTTTGTTATTGCCTTAGTATGGAAATAATCCAAACCTGAGTGTTGATGGCTGAATAAGGGACAGTATGAGAAAAGGCCAAGAATTAGGTGAGTCTCTGTAAAATAATTTGTTATTAATTAATTGTAGGAAGAGATTGCTTTTCATTTGATTTTCAGTATATGTGTGTGTTTCTCCATCAATTACAATGATAACTGAAATGTTAGTGATGAATGACTATAGACTTAACTCTGTGTTACAATTTTGAGAATAATATTGTGTGGGTTATAGCCAACACAGGGCAGAGACTTGGAATTTGACCCTACCATTGAAACTTCTCACTTGGAAGAGCGATTGGTTTGAAAATAAGAAACCATTGTTGGAGGAAGATTCTGCATTGAAGAAATTCAATTTTCTCAAGATAGTATTTGGTAAATGCAAAGGCATGAATTCTGTGTGAGATCTATGGAATTTGAGGAGCATTCAATGTGAGGTTGTGTGGTGTTTTCTTCAATATGGAGAAATCCTCTCGGTCACTAGATTTCCCTATGAATATGCCAATTTATTTTTAGTCTTATCACAGGTGTGGATGGTTCGTGGTCATAGGGTTAGAGATTTCAGACCCATAGGGTATTGATGGAGGTAGTTGGGCTTCCTATGGTGGTTTAGTGGTTGAGAGAAGGCATCACCATGTTAATGACCCAAAGCCAAAATTCGAGATTGCCCTGAATTGTAAGTTGGTTGAATTTTATGAGATGTATATGCAATATTAATTCAATAATTAATATTAAATATAGTCTTAGGCACCCTAAATCAACGTCAGTTCATACAGCCTTAGAATTTCATTTCTGCTACATCTTTGCATCTTATTTAAATTGTTTGTCAATTTATGCCTTACCGCGTTTCCTTTGCAACATGTAGTCGAAATGCTAGTTAAAAAGTTGTTATAAAATTAATTTAAACTAAAGTATTTGTAAAATATGTTGATTTTGAAATGAGTTATGGTTTTTGGGCATGTGGTATTGATAAGCCTTAGTATTGGCCCACGGTATTGCAATAGAATAATTAAAAGCCTAGATCCATAACATAATAATAAAAATCCTAGATGGCCTATGGTATTGGTAAACCATTGTATTGGCCCATAGTATTATGATTTTCTTCCCTCCTCTCACTTTTTCCCTCCCTCTCTCCATCTTTCTCTTCTAGATATTTGTCCGTGGTATTGTAAAAAATCATATTTATAAGTTAATAATATCCCTGGTGAAAAGCCCCAAGAGTTAGCTCAATCGGTCAATCAAGTGCCTTGCCAATGGGAGGTCACAGGGTCTAATCCCGAAAGCTCTTGGGGTCAGGTCAGTACAATCCCTTCTACCCCTTCCACCCTAGCATTGAACAATGGACCCCGGGGTGTGACCCCCTTCCACCCTTGCTATATATATGTTACATATTTTAAAGTGATTTGTATATTCCACCCTAGCATTAAACTCCACCCTAACCCCTTCCACCCTAGCATTTGATAAGTACTATATATTATATTTTCTTTAATCTAAAAAGTTGACCCCCTTCCACCCTAGCATTAAACTCCACCCTAACCCCTTCCACCCTAGCATAGTACAATCCCTTCTACCCCTTCCACCCTAGCATTGAACAATGGACCCTGGGGTGTGACCCCCTTCCACCCTTGCTATATATATGTTACATATTTTAAAGTGATTTGTATATTCCACCCTAGCATTAAACTCCACCCTAACCCCTTCCACCCTAGCATTTGATAAGTACTATATATTATATTTTCTTTAATCTAAAAAGTTGACCCCCTTCCACCCTAGCATTAAACTCCACCCTAACCCCTTCCACCCTAGCATTGAACAACAGACTATTTGATCAACGGACCTGGATATATTTGATAAGTACTATATATAAGTTATATATTTTAATGTGATTTGTATATTATATTTTCTTTAATCTAAAAAATTGACCCCCTTCCACCCTAGCATTGAACTCCACCCTAGCATTGAACAACGAACTATTTGATAAGTACTATATATATGTTGTATATTTTAATGTGATTCCACCCTAGCATTGAACAACAGACCCGGGGTGTGACCCCCTTCCACCCTTTCCACCCTAGCATTGGACAACTAACCCTGGATATATTTGATAAGTACTATATATATGTTATATATTTTAATGTGATTTGTATATTATATTTTCTTTAATCTAAAAAATTGACCGCCTTCCACCCTAGCGGACCTTGGATATTATAAAATTACTTAAAATACCACAATAGTATATTGTAAATACAAGTTTGACTTGTAAACCTTCCTCTACAATTAAAATATATTCAAACTATTAAATATATTTATATCTTCAGTAACCCTTCCAAAAGGAAAAAAAAACCCTTAAAAAATGAAAAAATGAACAATTTACCCCTAACAAAAAATTCATTTTGAGAGTATATTCAAAATATTAAATCTATTTATCTTCGTAACCCTTCGAAAATTAAAAAAAACCAAAAAAGAGACAATTTACCCCATACCAAAAAAAAATTAAAAAAAATACCCTTTTCAGTTAAGTGGGTAGGGTTACACTAGTAGGGTTTCGTTGTTGTTACTTGAATTCTTATTTATTTTGATCTTTCTCCCTTTCATTCCATCTGTGTTGTTTTTTATTGTATGTTATGTTCTATATGGCTTTCGTATCTACGGCTTAACCTATCCAACCAGGAAAAGTCTACTTCTGTTGGGTTAGCTTAGGTTCCCGCTTATCTGATTTGAAAGTCTTCAAGGTTCATATTCACTAGCGGGTAGTACATCTCTTAAATGGAGCCTTTTGCTGTTCTTCCATGCCAATTACGGTGAGAGTGTCTGTTAAGAGTTCCTTACCATTCCCATGGAAATCTCAGAGCAGTTTGCAAAACCTGGGAAACCGCTATCAAGCACCCTGAGTTCTATGAAGACAGGAAAAAGCGTGGGACT
>APFE031540277.1:19074-55823 GCA_000404065.3 Pinus taeda | reverse complement strand
TAGAGGCCAAGGTCAAGGATTGACGCTTGAGACTATGGCATGTGCAGTTCAGGATGGCTAGGTTCAAGAGATCACACAGTTGAGGGGCTTAAGAGCTCAAGGCTAGGGCTTGAGGCTTGAATACTCCCACTTCATATTTCTAGAAGGACAGAGGCCAAGGAATTTGGTAGTTAAGGGACTCAAGGAATCAGTCTAGAGGCTTGAGCCTTGAGACTATGCAATGCATAGTTCTAGAGATTTGGGTAGAGTGACTGCGTATTTGAGTGACTCAAGTACTTAATATGGAGTCTTGGGGCTTGGGTTTGCATGGAGGCTAAGTGATTGCATAATTGCATAGTTCAGGCTAGGCTAGAGAGAAAGATTGTGTAGTTTCGAAGCTCAGGGACTAAGCTTGATCATTGAGAGTATGCAATGCGAAATTCTGGAGGGAAGAGAATGGCCAATTCATAATACGAAGGGGCAAGACTACTGCTTGAGAGATGAGATTGCGAAGTGCATAGTCCAGGAGGGTTGGCTAAGGCTAAGTGGCTTGGTAGGGGAGTTTTCCCAGTTTTGGCCAAGTGTTGGATCAATGAGAATAAGTTAAACAAAAGCAAGACTTGAACATGATCAAACACTTATATCACTTGTTGACATGACAAGAAACACTCAAAACACATGAACTACATACTTTTTCTCAATGCAACAACTTTGCGACAACTCATTCTAAGTGCACCACTAAAGATACACTTTGCAACAACAATGACGACACTTGTGTGATAATGCTTGAAACTTTCGAAATGAGTATGATACATGTTTACATGATAAGAAAAACTGATTAGCGAAAATATTACACCCTGAGACAAACCGAACTCCACTTTGTGCAATAAGAGACACTTCCCATGCCAAAAGATGACACACGCAATATGGAAAGAACAATGTTAACAACACTTGTAATATGTAAACGATGGTGAAAGTGACACATGCCAAAGCGAATATAACATAAAAATGTCACTAATTAAAGTGAATGAAAGTAAAAGTGACAACTGACAACATGAAAATGATACTCGCGAGAATGAAGGTGTGCAAAAGTGATAAATTAAAAAACTCACCGAAATAGAAGTACCAATGCAACTGAAAGTGAGAGATTATCAATGAACATACATGCTAATTGTTGACATGGCTTGAGAATAACACAGACATTGTATTGATGGTCTATCCTAGGGTTGTTCAAACTTGTGTGAAGGAATGTGCTCATGAATTCGTTATGGACTGAGCATGTGAGAGCAAGTGACTTCGACAGTTGAAATCCAAAAAGGGAGCTCAAAATCCTAACAAAGTGTCACTGGCCAAGAAGTGACTATGGAATGACTGATCGTAAGATCCACAGTAAGCTCCAAAATTCATGGGTAGGAAAACTTTTGGAATGTGTTTGTCATAGTGACAACACTTGGAGACACACTGGTAGAATCCTAACTTCTCTTCCTTGGTAAATTCTTTATGTAGGGTTTAGTTCTTTAGGGAGTATTGATTCATTGTTTGGATTACCACGATTTCTCAATTTACCTCATGTACGAAAATGGTACCCTTTGTTCCTTTGCTTGGTTGAACAAAAACATAATATCATCAATCACACAATATTTTGAATCAGGAAAGAGTAATGAAGTTTGCGAGCTTTAGATTTTCAGAGTATTGTTTCTCATCTTTGGTGTTGGTCTGTTGCCAATAGGAATAGACGGTACCCAAAGGGAGTCACTTTAGGGACATAAGTATTGCTCCGTTTCCAGCGAGCCTAGACAATATCCTGACAGAGTTTCTTCCTTCACCTCCCTAGTAGGAACCCTTTATCTTCTTTCACCTTTATTTATTTATTTTATATAGGACTGTGCATCGGTGCTTATTGATTTAATGGGAAAAAGAGGGATCCCAACTTATTGAGTGCAGAGGAGGTTGTCCCCTTAGAGAAGCATATGTAAGACCTCTGATATTGGTTTGCTCATTTAGATTTTCCCCCTTTTCCTTTTCTACTTAATTGGATAAACTTGAAAACACCGAAACATAAGAATCGAGTGAAGGAATAAGGTTTCCAAGATAGACATGGATATCATGGCTCAACACAAGGCTTTCCTTGCACAAGGATTGTATGTTGCATTAGAACATCACTGGCCAAAAGATGTGACAAAGACAAAAAAGAAGGACATAAATTTAGCCAAATGTTGTAGTGTCACAAATCCCCTTTCTTATTTTTCCACTTTATATTTTGAGCCATAGTGGCCTCCCTCATGCAAAGTCTTATTCAACAAAACATGAAAGAGAGAAGACACAACAAGAAAACCAAAATCAATAGAACAAAAAAAATGTAGGCTAAACTGAAGAGAGGATGGAAGAAAGGGTGTGTAGGATTCATGTTCAAAGGAAACTAATATGAAACTAGACCTACTCCTAACATAACTAGCTAGAAGGAGAGGGTTATGTATAATAAATTTTCCAATGTAACTACCATAGTTTCTCCTGATCTATATTCATAAAGATACAATCAACTAAAACATATATAAAACAATGTGTAATGGAAAGGATAAGAGCTTGAATAACTTGCACAAAAATTTGAAGGTCTTTCCTGTCAGCAAAAATATATGTCATAGACACTACTTCTACCCAACTTATAATCTTACCTTTTCGATGAAGATTACAAAGAGGTAAACCTCAACATTCTTGTGAATTCTCCTTCATTTGTGCTATATTTAGAAAGATTGAGAAAATACCAAAGCTTGTTATTAAGAAACGAGCTTTCTCAGTAAAATGATTCTAAGCAATCATCGATTGGATCATGAAATTCAAAACATTCCTCTTGAATACCCCACAATCCATGCAAGGATGAATTTTCAATTAAAAGCAGAGGGTCAGGATGAGAATCTTGCGAGGGAAAATTGATTTGATCATATTCAGGCATTAAGTAAAGACAATGAGGACCTAGCATAACCATCAATGAATGTGGAAGTTCCTCAACTATTTGACAAGTACCTAGAAAGTGAGATGTTAAACCATAATGATAAAAGGATGTAAAACAACTGGCATTGGATGTGATGATGAGAAAATGGGAAGTTGAATGAAAATCATAAGAGACAAAATCATGATCAGATGGGCTAATTAAAACATCAAATTCTCAATATGTAATTAGTAAAGATAAATCAATTTGAACAGCGCCACAAATTATCTACATAATAGAATCATCCTCCTCGTGTGATGAGTGTAACAAACCATTTTCTTGTAGTTGGTTACACACTGCACTAGCATAATAATTATCAAAAGAAGTAAAAATGCATGTTGGTATAGAAAACACATGAAACTAGTTAGGGTAGAATGGGTGAAGAATAATTTGATTTGTTAAATAACCCATGCATTGATTAGCACTCAAGAGGATTTCAGGTGCAATGAAGAAAAATATTAGTAATATAAAATTCACAAAAAAAAACAGGAGCTGACTATCTTGAGATGCATTTGATATACATGATTCCTTCAACTAAAGATGGTCTTTGAAATAATCAACTTCGCAGCTCCATGCTTCTTTGAGAGATACACACTCCAAACCTGAGTTAATAATAAGAGTTTTTCATGGAGATGAATCAATTGAAATATAAACTTGAATCCGATAAGAAATTGAATCTTCAAAGTTCAAAATATTACATCCACAATGCCAAACATATTTCAGGAAAGAATTTACATAGAATGAAACTATGTAGAAATAAGTGTTTTGTGAGGAAAACTAGACTTGACTTAGTTCATGGATCTTACTAGAGTTGCGAGATCCTGACATAACCATCAACGGAAGTTGAAGTGCCCTGACTTCCTGACAAGTACTAGAAATTTCAAGAATTGTTAAATTTCATTTCGAAGATTGAACCAGATCGTGCATGGTGTGAGGATAACTACTTCCACTGATTTCAATGAGACCACTATTAACTGGATGGAAACCATCTCTATCATTGATTTGATCGGATTTTAAAACTTTGACAACCAAATTACTTAAGTCGGAAGATTCTTCTCTGAAGAAACCTCATGAGCAAGATGATTCAAAGAGTTGTCTTAATGCAAAAGAAGAGATGGTACAAGATGGAAAGGAAATCAATGATCTGATTATTTGTTGGGAATCATTATTGTCATTAGACCAAAACCTGCAGGTGTTAGTCAACGATCATATTGCCAAAGATAAGGATCCACAAGATATGGTTAGTCTATGTCTTAAAACACATAGGGAGCATTGGTTTATCCAATGTCCAACAATCTCCCCCAAACGCGAGCTAGGTGTGTATCGAACTCGTGACCTATGCTCTGATACCACTTTTTGGGAATCATGATTGCCAATAGAAAAAACCCGCAGGTGTTAGTCAACAATCGCATTGCCAGAGATAGGGATCCACAAGAGCCAGTTAGTCCATGTTGTGAAACACACAAGGAGCATTGGTTTATCCAATGTCCAAAATTATTTTCTCTTTCATCATGGACAATCTCACTACCTTGTGTAAATTAAGGAGTGAACTCATTTGATGAAGAACTTCAAGAGAATGGAGTATCTTCATTACATGTAGATGCATCAAAAACATGAGAGCACAAGGGATAATGGCATGAAGAGGAAGTTTTGGTAAAAAACATTTTCTTTGACTGTATTAGATTCCTAATCTAACTCTGTCAGATCAACATCTTCTGGAGGAACCAAAAAATCGGTTGGTGCACTTGGGCATTCATCATCACATACATCAACAAAATCATCTTCATTAGAATGATTGTTGCCAAAGACTACGGATCTGGAGAAATTGGTTTCATTTGATTCATTACCAAGGTTAGAAGATGGAAAATCATCCAATAATGTAAGGGCATCATCTTGACATGGAGGAGTTTGAAAAAGAGAAGAAATATCAAAAGAATCTTCACCTTCCTACTCCTTTACCTGTGAAATTTTACTACCTTGCACTATTTTACTTCCTTGATTTGGAAGAGATTGATCAAACAAATCATGAGGCAAGGGATCATGAGAAAGAGGTTATAGAAGATGATACGAATCCAAATCAGATTCAACAATTAAGTTATGAGCAAGAATATCATCTTGCAGAATGTAGGAATTAGTCTTCACCATATGCTTCATGAGCCATTTTAAGATTTCCTCTACTGAATCTCAATCATGAAAAGCAGAAGGAGAATGAGAAAATGGATTAGGAATTTGATGTCCAGATTCCCCAACTTTATGATCATCACAAGGAGGCACTCGCATCGGAACTCAAAAATGAGGAGGACAAGGAGAAAAAGGAATAATGGGTTCCTCCTACAAAATTAGGGGTGTCTCATGGTTTTCAAGAGTTGGGGAAGCATAAATGTTAAGTGGTTTGGATTCAATGTGCAAAGAGATATGAACTAAACGCTCTAACGTTTGTTTCAAGAATCCAAATCCATATCTTCTTTAGGAAATTCAGGAAAAAGGTGAATAAATTGATTAGAGAAATCCTCAACTAATTCATCAGGGTTCATTATTAGTGATTGATTCTTTTATAAACATCTTGGTAATGATACCTATAAAAATCTTGATGAAGCTCCTTGAGGAAATGATGAAAAGAATGGATGGAAGTAGATGGTAAGGCATGACACCATCAATTAACACAACCTTCAAGGGTGAGGAAGAAAACGACACATGCAAAATATTCATCATCAATTTCGTAATATTCACAAAATTTAAGAAAAACAAAGATGTGCTTGGTTATGGATGCTCCATCCTCACCATCAAACTTTAATTGAGACAAGTGATAAAGAGGGTCATCATGGATTAAAATTTTACCAACGGATAGGTTAGAAAAACACCCCAGAGTATGATTTCACGATGAGCCATTTAAGATAAGATATTCAAAATAGACTCAACAGGCACAACTTGTCATTTGTCCCTCCTTCTAGCACAATTTTGTTGATGGTGTTGGAGATCCATCAACTAAGGGCGTTTCCCCGTTGTGAATTTCCCAATTCGACCTCACACCATTTGCAGTAGGACCCCCACTAGGAGTATCGACTCGATGACCATGTATCCTTGTATATTTTCCTTAGCTACAAAGTCCAGCACAAGGGAGTAATACACAGGTATTTTAGATCAACAAGTGAATATGCCTTGTTAAATGTTCAGTTGCAGAAAGTATCAAGGTCTTTCTACCAAAGGGGAAGAGAAAAGTGGGCCCTTTAAAGACAAGTAATAGTACTAACCTAGAAAAGGCACACAAGAATATACATATGAATGAATTGTTGATTAACCATCGAAATAGTTCAAAAAGAAGCAACAATTGTTAAAGAAAATACAACACACTTTAAACAAGATAAGTACCAAATCCATTAAAATAGTTCAATTTATTTAGTACTTACAAAAACAACTTACCTCGCAAACATTCAAAGAATGGCCTTACAATATTCATGACATATGCATGAAATCGTGCTGGCTCAATGAGCTTCTGAATTAAGTAAATGTTCCAAGATACATCAGGACAATGAACACCACCAGCCCCAATAGCGGGGCACTAGAGCAATCACTCACTCCTCCAAAACAACTATCTTCCTCTCTAATTCCTAGTAGGAGGATCCAAGGTGAAAAGCCCTTTTCGTGTACAATGAGGGTGTATTTATAACAAATGGGGGGATCATTCACCTCCCATGTGACTCTTGGACTACCCTCATGACAATTTGACTTCTCTATGAACTTTTGACTCTCACATGACTTTTCACATTACATGATGACTCTTGGACTTCCACTTTACATTGAATTTTCCAATATAGACTTTACATAATCCACAAATGATGTGGCACATGATGACTGATGACATGACATGAAACTGATGACATGGATTGCGTGATGACATGACAACATCAAGCCACTCTTTTCTGATGCTTTGTATTCAGTAAGAAATGTACAATACTTCATATTCATGAGAGATATTCTTTGCTCTTCATATCCACCCTCCAAAGGGTTGTGAGTCAGACGGAGCCTTCATGAAATTTTTATCTTTGATCTTCTGTTGTAATTTGGTGTTCCTTTGCCTTCTTGCCTAATGATCATCTTATCCCTTCAAATCCATATGTGTCTTCTAGCATGGCCCCCTTCTCCTTTTCCTCCATCATCATCTTGTCATGATAAAATAGAATACATGAAACTGAAAACCATTGACGATAAGACAACATCAATTCAAAAGTCCCTAAGCTAACATATTTCATGAACTCACCTATTAGGGCTAGAACTAGAGACTGGTTGAGTGACTGGCTAAGGGATTGCGTAGTTCTAGAGGCCAAGGTCCAAGACTGAGGCTTGAGATTGGGGAATGCACAGTTCATGATGGCCAGGCTCAAGAGATCACTTAGTTGAGGGGCTTAAGAGCTCAAGGCTAGGGCTTGAGGCTTGAAGATTCTCTTTGCGCAATTCTAGAAGGACAAAGGCCAAGGCATTGCGTAGTTTAGGGACTAAAGAACTCAGTCTTGAGGCTTAAGCCTTGAGACTATCCAATGCAAAGTTCTAGAGGCTTGGGCAAAGGGACTGCATTGTTGAGGGAGTTAAGGACTAAGGTTGGAGGCTTGAGCCTTGAGTTTTCCCACTGTGCAGTTCTGGGAGGAAGGTAGGTTAGGTGATTTCACAATTTCACGGTTTAGGCTAGGATGGAGAGAAAGATAACACAATTCCATAGCTCAAGGGTTGGGCTTGAGCATTGAGATTACACAATGCATAGTTATGGAGGGAAGAGGCTGGGTAGTGCACATCATGAAGAGGAAATTTTGCTTCTTGAGGACTGAGACTATGCAGTCTATAGTCCTTAAGGGTTGGCTAAGGCTCAGTGGCCCGATAGGGAATTTTTCTTAGTTTTGACTAATTGTTGGATTAGTGAGAAAAATTTTAACCAAAGAATGACTTGAACATGATCACACACATAGATCACTTGATGACATGACAAGGAATGCTCATAACACATGAAATACGTACTTCTCCTTAATGTGACAACTTTGAGACAACTCATTCTAGGTTCTTCACTGAAGATACACTTTGCGATGACAATGACGACACTTGTGTGACAATTCTTGAAACTGTGGAAATGAGTATGATACATGTTTACATGATAAGAACAACTTATTATCACAAATATTACCCCTTTAGACAAACCAAAACTCCACTTTGCGTGATAAGTGACACTTCCCATGCCAAAAGACTTCACTTGTGACATGGAAAGAACAATGTGAATGACACTTGCAATATGAAAATGACGACGAAAGTGACACATGCCAGAGCAAAGATAACATGAAAACAACATTAATTAAAGCAAAAGAAAAAGAAAAAGAGACAATCAACAACATGAAAGTGATACTCATGAGAATGAAGGTGCGCAAAAGCGACAGTTTGAAACCTCACCAAAATAAAAGTACTAATGTAGCCAAAAGTGAGAGTCTGTCAATGAAAATGCGCACTAACCATCGACATGGTTTGAGAATAGCACAAACACTATCTTGACAGACTACGCTATGCCTGCTTAATATTAGATGAAATAACACACTCATGAATTCATTATGGACTGAGCATGTGTGAGCAAGTGACTTTAACAATTGAAATATAAAAAAGGAGCTCGAAATATTAACAAAGCATCACTGACCAAGAAGTGACTATAGAACGACTGATCACAAGATCCATAGTAGGCTCCAAAATTCGAGTGTAGGAAAGTTTTTGAGAGTGTTTTTCACAGCGACAACATAATCATTGATACACCATGAATAAAAATAGTCTCACTCGATAGAGAGTGGAATTAAAGGCTTCAAATTACAATTGGAGGAAACACAATGATATTCAGTGAATAGGTTACACTTGTTATCACCTCCATTACCAACTGTGAGGGTCAACAAGAAACTGGAAAGTAAACCCTAGCCATAGGGTTGCATGTAGACAAATAAAAAAATAGAAAAATGAAAATGGTTCAACAAAAATCTCACAAAGTTACTAAATCCTCCTTGAAACCCTAGATTCACTAAAAAGTGTCGATCAAGACTCACGTAATCAACACCCTAGAAAAATCCCATCATAAAAATACATATGTCGTAACAAAGATGGAGTTTCTGACTTATTCAGAGATGTTTCCAGAATCTTATACCCACAATATTTGTAATGGAGTTATAAAAATTACAAATACCTCATTGAAAGAAATGAAATCCACTTTAATGTATAAATAATTTATTCGACTCATTGGTTTACAATATGAATGCCGAGAAGGATTGGGAATAATAGAACATAGAATAAGAACATTAAATAACACCAATGTTAGTTTCATATATATAAAACTCAAAGGTGGGTCGAATTATAATCCCATTTTATATAGTAAGGGTAAACAAAGTTGTGATGAAGTGAGATAAGAAATCACATGCCATGAATAAAGTCGAAATGTTGTAGTCCAATGTATAGATTTTTGCAAGAAGAACAATTAACATTAGATTCTGTTGTGGCCAGCAACAACCGCCCCTTTTATTTAGTTTTAGTAATAAAGCTAAATAAATGGAGACCCTTCTAAAAAACAAAAAACTAGCACTTATATTTCCCTTTGAATAGAACGTGCTATCATAAACTTAGGAAAACACCCACAAAACCTAAAAAAAAACTAATTTTTATGATAAGTTCCAAACAAGATCATTCTCTTAACAGTAAAACATCACATCGCAAAGGGTAATGGGGAACATCATATAAACAAGCTTTTGGAATTGCGAAAATGTGACGCAAGATCACGCGCCTTAAAGACTCATCTCACATCGCAGCTTTCATATGTTGCAAATATCACCTAAGGTAAAATATCCCTATCCAGTGGTATGCGATAAGATATCTCACAAATCGCATCTCACAGACGATCAAGGTGATAAATGTTTTTTGATAAAATGGATTAGCGATATTGCAATCTACGATATTGTGAAGCAAATCGCAAAATCACTTTATCACAAATCTGCAGGGCTCATCATTCAATAATGTTTTTCTCGTAATTCGATAACGAGTTATGAGCATTAGTGTCAATTTAATGGTTAGTTGATGGTCATTTATGAGATAAGATTTAAAAGTGATCGAAAGGTTATTTCACGTAGGGTGGTATATTTGATATGGTTTCAGAATTAAAGAGCTTTCCCGTCACTTTATATCTTTCCTTACTTGTAAATTTGCAAAAGCAACAAGCAGAGTAATATATGCAACAGTGTGCAGAACATAATGGGAAACAAGGGAAAGGCTCTGATTACAGAGGACAAAAAGATGATGTCCTTATACACAGACACCATCTGTAACAAAGATGTCGAGATAACTACTTGGGAAGGCATGTACAGTCTCCTTGAATAATAAAAGCCGAGAGTTATGAAGGTTAAAGCAACAACATACTCACGCAGGTCGTCTAAAGCATCAATCAGTGAACTTGCATGTTCGCTCTTGCACTGAATAGTGGCAAGGCCAAAGATTCTTCCATACACAGACATGGTCAAGTGGGTACTAGACAGTGCCGATATAAAAGACAGAAAATTCAAGACTCGAGGCCAAGAGCTCATTGGGTGATTCGCTGCACAAGGTTTTAGGCTTATGTATCATCTACCAGAGCTACAAGCAACCTACAACAAGCAGTTTGTGGAGAAGTTTACCAAATAAAACAAATATTGGGCGAAGTGTACCAAGAATTGGTTAGCGAGGGAAGAACCATTGAAAAATAATAAACACGGTAGGTACAATACTGGTTCCCTCTCCTCCCCATATTTCTTCTTTGCTGCTATGCTATGTAGACTATATGGAAAGCCCAACATCAACAAGTTTTCATCTAAGTGCCTACCCCTATTAGATGTAGTCACTAATGCCGCTATTATGGATTGGGCTCAGATACTGTCAAATAATTTAGCTTCGGCTACTTAGAACTACTGGTCCAGAAGAACTACCACTCAGAGGATTTATCCTCCTTTCTTTCTATGTTGCTTATGTTATGGATGCAATATGTTATGTTTCCAAATGTCCTTTAATGGGTTGGAAGTGCACTACACAAAATCCGTTTCCCATTCACATTTATCATAAGGAATTGTGGGATTCCAAGTTCATTCCATACTTTTACACACTATGTTGCCTCTGTATAGAATGTTGTATAATAAGGATGCCCCAAGATTTTCCCCTGAAGTGGAAGTTGATATTCTCCCTATCACAAGATGGTTTGGGGAAGAACTTTTCACCTATGTTAGAGTATTTGGAAGCATTTCTTCCCATCCTGTCCTACCCTTATATGTTCCTGATAAGTTATTAGCTCGAGAAATTTCTTGCTAGACCTACGGGGTGGGAGGAATGAGAAAAGAGTTGAAAGATAAGAAGAAGGCCATTTGGCCGCAATTTCCTGTGGCTTGTTAGGCCTTTTCATTGTTTGATTTACATCATGCATTCAAAGAGGTAGACAATATGCTGTGTCTATGACTGTTCAAGTTGCCAGGAAGACAATTTGATCCTTTTGGTGGCATTAAGAATTTCACTACTGTTGTTAAGATAAAAGTATTTTCCAAAGAAGATGATCTTTTTGATGATGCCTTTCAACAAAAAAGCACACTAAAAGAGGTTTTACACATGGCTCAAATTCAATTTCCCCCACTAGAATTCCAAGAATTCAAGTTGTATAGAGAAAGGAGATTAACTAACATTTCCTTGGATAAGTTACACCTGGAACCAATAAGGGAGCCTACTCCCAGTATCAGTTTAAGTGGAAGTTCAGGTACAGACAAGTCCAACTATAAGTCTAGAAAGGAGTCACCAGAATGCTCTAAATGGTCCAAGAGTGACCAAAATAAAAGTGAAGGGTCAGTAAGAGATACTGCCCAGTCTAAAGAGCACCCAGAGCAACCGATGTTGACTACACCACAGGTAAAAATTCCACCACCCATCACCCAACCACCAAAGCCAATGATAACTGAGCTAGATAAGGAGTGGGAAAATTTCAATGAATTGATTAATACTGAGGAGTTGAACACGAAGACACCTGAGACTAGAGTACAAACATTGACATATATGATCGTGGAAACAATCAATAATGCTCGAGAGGTAGAGCATATTCCCATTACTCCATCATCCAAAATCATGCTCAAGATAGAGTAGATTTCTCCTCTAGATGTATTCTATAGTGTGCAACATAAGGTAGTGGTAAGAAAGCAAAGAAAGAATATAAAACTCGATAGCATGCTCTCACCTGAGGCAGAGCAGATAGACGTCCTTTGGTGAGACCCTACGACTGACCCTACTAAAAATATTACTAAGTTATTTCAGAGCGCAGGAGCCTATGCTTCTGCTATAATTGATAAAGAATCCAAGGTACAAAAATTAATTAAACAAAGGGAGGGACAAATTCAAGTTTTGCAACGATAGCTACAACATGCCAGTGTTAACCAAGAAGCAGAGTAGAGGTTAGAAAATTTAGGGCAAAATTTTCAATAGATTCAGCTGGGATACCAGAACAATTTGGTCGAAAAGGAAAATCAGTTGAAAGCTATGCTAGAAATGCATAGAGATGATCCCAAGCTTATAGAGTTTGTCTTAGAAGCCCTTGCCTTAAACGACCAACTCTTGCAACAACAATAAGAATTATGCCAAAGAATATCGCAATGGAGTTTCCATCGCGAGATGAGCGACAAAATTACCAATCATGTCATGGACTTGTGGCATGATTATGATTTAATTGACAAGAGAATTTCTGATTACTTGGCTTGGCAGGAATCGGAAGAAGGAAAGAAAGTAGGTGCACTCAAAATCAATGAAGCCCATAAAGAAATGCTTTTCCATAAGTGGGACGCACAGATTAGGAAGGCAGAACAGGGAGTAAAAGAAGCGGATACAGCGGCAAACAACATCATTGAATGCATCAATGAAAACCTGCATAGAGAGAATCTCATTTTAGAGATCACTCTCGAATTTCCCTCAAAAGCACAGCAACTACAAAAAAGTTGGAGACAAAATGCTGAGGAAAGGGCAGATTTCATCTAGAAGTTAACCAAGTTGAATAGGGAAACTTACTAGCAGTACTTGTTTAAACCGCACAGTTTAAGCATTACTCTCAAATTCCTTACAAACTCTGCCGAGAAGATAGTGCCAGCACTTGTCGATTCTGTTTTCATAGAGCAACTAAAATTAGAGGTCGGCCAACTGACCCTCCTCAAGTTGATGGTGAATGCTTGCGACCACAGAGAACAGATAGTTATTTCCATATTCAGTTTTAGTTTTAGTTTTGATTTATTTTTTGCCTTAGATGAGGACAGTCATTTAAAATTCCTTCTATATTTTTGTAAGAAACTATTTTTAGTATTTAGGAAGTAGTATTTTAACCCCTCTCACGCATTTAGAGAAGGGCCTTGAAATTTTTCAAAAAAATTTCTTCAGAACATGCACTTTTCACCCTCAGAGGAGGTTTTGATGAATGAATGGAACAATATTTATTGATATCTGTACTTCATGTCTGCTACTGAAATTCACTTTTGTACTCTTAGTAGATGTCGAATTAGGAAGAGATAAATCTATAATGCTAAAGCTCATGAGTAGGACCTGTTATCAATGGTACTTTTATCTCTTAATTATTTTTGCTTATGTGTCCAAGTAATATTTTATGCTCAATTATATATATATGAAAGCTTGAACGTTTGAGTTAGCATTTGACACTTTTGTACGGTGATGACTATTCTGTTTATGCTCAATATATGAATGACTTATTATGCAATATACTTCTCACAGTTGTTTCAGCTAACATTTTATATGAAACAATTCATTTTTATGGAACTCTTTTCTTGTATAAATTGAATGATATTTATTACCAATTGCTGTTCGAAATTATTTTAGATCGCATAAGAAAAAAATTAAATCATTGGTTATTTTTAGACTTAAATATTTCTATTCATTAGAATATAATTGAATTTTTAAAATAGACTTAGACTAAAAGAATTTTACTTAGAAATCTTTAAAAAATAGAAATATCAATTCTTATCAACAAAAAGATTTGGAAACTAGTCCATTATCCATAGTCAGACCCACTATCTCAAACAAAAAAGGAGCTACTTTCAAGGTCTGGACCAGGTTGGTATCCCCCTTGCTGTAGACCCGATTTTTGGGACTTCAACATATTTGATGCTAGAAGGAGGGCCTCGAACTATGAATGGCTAGTAAATCCAAATCTAATTACCATTCTAATAGTAAAATCACCCTCAACATCTTCCCCGACTTCTCCATCGCATTCTAAATCTTTAAATTCTAAGGGAGAAGTTAAAAAAACAACAACCACTGCCACAAACCCATACATTTCAGAGGAATATACTCTTCAACCTCCTAAATTTGAATCTTTGATTCATAAATTTCGAGGATTTTCCATATCACCACAAAAGTCTGAAATATCTCAAGGTAGTGTGGCTTTGCAATACAATCCTTCTCATCCCTTAACTAGATTGCAGAGTGACAAGTTTGGTATTGAACCAACTGAATTACCTATACCTAAAAGGAAAGGAGCAAGGAAATCACCTCAAGGTTCTGATAGTGAGACTCTTTCATCATCAACATCCATTCCAACTTCTCCATTGCAAAGTCAACCATCCACCCCTCCACTTCAAATTGTTGTCCATCAATGTACTGGAACTTTAACATCTTCATCCTTTCCACAAGCGACTTCAACCATGCTTTCCTCTATTAGTAGTTCAACAATCGCCCAAACCCCATGGAATAATCTAGGGGCAGTCTTAATGCCTAACCCCTTAAGTCAACTACCGGCCCATCCTAAAAAATGGCTACCTAACTTTAAACCTGAAGCAGGCATGCTAGCAGAAGAACACATAAACAACTTTATGTTATCGATAAATTTAAATGGTGTTACTAATGAAGATGTTGTTGTTCGGATTTTCCCTTATACTCTACAAGGAGGAGCCAGATCTTCGTATTTTTCATTACCATCAGGATCCATCACTAGTTGGGACATTTTCCAAGAGCAATTCTTGACTAAGTTTGGCGATGATAGATCTAAAACAACACTGATCAATGATCTATTGAATCTAAAGACTGAATCGAGAGAACCTATCAAATATTCTTACTCATGTTTCAATAAGCTTTTGAATAAAATTCCAACTGCTTCCAAGCCTAGCGAAAAAGTTAGAAGTGAATGGTACATATCTGCTTTACCATCAAACATAGCTATCTTTGTTGACAGGGCTGCCAAGGCAACATTAGCAGAAAACATGAAAGAAGTGATAGTAGTAGAGAAACATATCTTTGCTTTAGAAAATAAAAATGTTGTCGATGAAAAAAAATATAAGAAGGTTACTTTTAGAGATGATCCTAAGAAAAAGCAATCAAAATACCCATTTCATTTAGGAGGATTACAGAAAGTCTTCAAAACCATGGCTAATGAAATGGTTGACATTAACAAACAAGTAGCAGAGACTTCTTCGAAAAAACCCTACAAGCCTTATAGAATAAATCTTTCAACTGATTCAAAGCCGCCCAATGCTATAAGAAATGCAGAATTAGAAGAAGAAGAAGAAGAGGAAGTTTCTAATGAAGAACCTACTGATGAAGATGAAGTTGTAGAAGTATAGGGAATGTGGGACTTCATTCTTCCAGATGAAGAGGATCAAAAGGTATTACCAGTTAGTACAAGAAGTAGAAATCAACTCAATCCTCCACAACCTAGTCCTAAATAGAAGAGCGCAAGCTCGACATCTAAAGATAAAGTCGCAAGTAAGAAATCATCACCAAACGCGACTCAAACAAGCCCAGTCTAATCCGATCCCTCATCTCCATCAAAAACACTGATTGTTTCTGATGAGATGAAGTATAATATCATTGAAGACATGAAGAAGACTAGGACGAACATTACATTTCATGAGTTGAGCAAATTGAAGCATTAACAAAAGATACTTATGAAAGAGTTACATGCAGTACCTGTTGCACCTCTTCCTGCCACTCTAATATTGCAAGCTTCTCATGAGATGGGAAAAACTCCAAATAATATGGCAAATAAAGTTGATCCAAATGATATTGCTTTAATTGGAGGTAGGTCAAAATCCCATACTCCTCCATTCCTTCTTACTTATGAAATTTTCAATAAAAACTTGCATAATTGTTTGGTAGATTCAGGAGCTTCATCTAATATCTTACCTAAAACAATATGTGCAAAGTTAAACATCCAACCTCAAAAATCTGCAGTACGCATATTTCAGCTGGACCGATTGCAGTTTGAAGTAATCAATGAACAAAATCAAGTTACGATAAGGTTGTTATCTAATCTAAAGGTATGTCAAGTTATTGATATTCTAGTTGCAGACATTACTAAATTTTATGGTTTAATTCTTAGTAGGGATTCATATGAAAAGCTTCATGGATACTTTGTGACCAATTGGTCACCTATGTGGCTCCCTTACAATGGTAAACCAAATAAGATAAAGGTTGAGTGAGAAAGACACCAAAAATACATAGTGACGGAATTGGAAGGAGAAAATGAACCTGTAGCATACAACAACAATATAATTGGCAACTATTCTGTTGACTCTTTCTTAGGAAATTTTAATGCTCATACTTCACCTTACTTAAAACATTATATTTTGTCTCAAGTGGAAAATTTTTCTCAAACAGATAGTTCTAAATGTGTTAATTTTATAGATAGTTCTGTAAATAAATCTTTATTTTGGAAATTATTTTTTGATGGTTCTAAGTCTAATGATGGAGAAGGAGCAGGATGTGTATTAGTTAGTCTAGAGGGAAAAAAAAACTATACTAACATGTAGACTCGAATTCAATTGCACAAACAATACTACAGAATATGAATCTCTAGTCCAAGGACTATACAAGGTAATTAGATTAGAGATCAAGTATCTACAAGTCTTTAGAGACTTTGAGATTGTTATTAAATAGGTACAAAATACTATACATTGTGTAACAGGTCATTTGAAGCATTATCAATCTTTAGTGCAAGATTTAACTGAACATTTTATAACATTTAATATTTCACCTATTCCGAGACTCCAAAATGCAAGTGCTGATCTCTTGGCTAATGTAGCTTCCAATCTCATTCCATCAAAAGACTTTAACCTAGACAGATTCTCAATCGAATTGATCTTTAGGCCCCCGATCCCTGATAATGTTACAAACTAGATAATTTTTAGTGATGATCCTGATATTATAACTTCCTTGACATCAAAAGGATCTTACACTGAAAGAGAAATTGATGAGGACCAACATGACAAATAGTTACAACAAGAGAGCACTAGTAATGCTATACCAAAATCTATATTCAAGTTGGAAGACCTATATGATTTAAAAGACCGTTTTAAAAGATCTACCAATTCAAAACTTCAGAGTCCAACTCTAAACTATTAACTAGTAAATCTAGGAACAGATACCAAGCCACAAAATATCAACCTAGGTCTTGGTCTAGCCCCAGAAGAAAAATTATCCTATGTTCGACTTCTGAAACAATACAAAAACGTTTTTCCTAGAACTATGATGACCTTAAGACTTACGACACTTCAATTATTCACCATACTATCCCAATGATAGTTGATGAAAAATTTGTCCAGCAAAAGCTGAGAAAAATCCATCCTAATCACGAAAGTCAGATTAAGTCCGAGCTTAAAAAACTATTGAAAGCCAAAATTATTTTTCCTGTTTGACATTCTAGGTGGGTTTCCAATATGGTCCCAGTTAGAAAGAAAATTGGAGATATTAGGATTTGTATTGACTTTTGAAATATTAACAAAGCCTGTCAGAAGGATAATTTTCCCCTGCCTCTTATGGAACAAATATTGCAAGCAGTTTCAGGATCAGAATTAATGTCCCTTTTAGATGGTTTCTCTATTTACAACTAGGTCTTGGTCCATCCTGACGACCAGCTAAAAACCACATTCAAAACCAAATGGGGTACTTACGCATATGAAAAGATGTTGTTTGGTTTGATTAACGTTGGCGCCACATTTCAAAGAGCCATGAATATCGCATTTAAGGGATTAGTAAACAAATTAGTGGTGATTTACTTGGATGACATAACATTATATTCTAAAAAACACGGTAATCACCTTAGAGACTTAAAGGAAATCTTCCAACATTGCCAAAGGTATAGGATTTCACTTAACCCAAAAAGGTCCTTTTTTGCATTAAGTGAAGGAAAACTTCTTAGATTTATAGTGTCAAAATCTAGAATCCATATTGATCCCGATAGAATTAAGGAAATTTCCAAAATATCCTTTCCACATAATAAGAAATCCATGCAATCCTTCCTTGGCCAGATTAATTTTGTTAAAATATTTGTTCCAGACTTCTCAAGAATTGTGTCACCATTACAAGCAATGATAAAAAATAATTCGCTTTTCAAATGGGGCCAAGAGGAATATGAAGCTCTCAATATGATTAAGCAAGCGATTATTAATGCTCCATCCCTAGCGACTCCAAATTTTTCCGATCCATTTATTTTGTATACATTTTCCTCTGATAAGTCATATGCTGCGATACTCACTCAAGCCAATCAAGACAAGGTAGAAGCCCCAATTGCCTTCTTTAGTTCAAATTTGCAAGGGGCTGAATGAAATTATTCTGACGTTGAGAAACAAGCTTATGCTGTTTTCAAAGCAATCAAACATTTTAGACCCTTTCTTCTTAAAACCCATACAAAGATCATAGTACTATTTCCAGCGGTAAGAAATATTTTTTGTACAGAAAGATGTGGGTGGAAAGAGAGCAAATTGGGTCACTACCTTACAAGAATATGACGCTGAGATCAAGCCAACAAATATTGCAAAAGGACAAGGCTTTTGTAACATGTTGGTTGGAGCATCACTTATTTCTGAAATATCATCTTCAAATCAAGAGGTACAAATGTATGATGTAAGCCTAAATGATATTGAATCAAGATATGCTAATGTCATATTTTATCTAAAGAATGGATATGCTCCTTCAAATCTGGATTATACAAAGAAAAGAGCTTTAAGATTGAAGGCTAAGCAGTCTCAACTCGTAAATGATGTACTTTTTAAGATGAATTATGATTTTGTTCTCCTTCGATGTCTTGAGAAATCGGAAGCTGAAAAGGTGTTGCAGGAACTCCATGATGTACTAGCAGGTGGACATTATGTGGGAGATGCTACAGCACATAAAATTTTGCGCACAAGATACTATTGGCCTACACCATTTAAAGATGTCATAGCTATGTAAGGGAATGTCAAGTTTGTCAAAATGCTATCGGAAGACAAAAGAAGCCATCATTACCTTTGCAACTAGTCAATATCGATCAACCTTTTGATCAATGGAGATTGGATATAATAGGTGAGATCGTTCCTCACTCTTCTAAACAACAAAGGTATATCCTTACAATTATAGATTATTTTACTAAATGGGTAGAAGCAGTTCCGCTCAAGACAGCCAATGGTGAGCATATCATTGATTTCATAAATTAGTTCATAATCACCAGGTTTAGTTTACCCTCCGCTTTAATGTTTGATAATGCATCATAATTTTCTAGCAATACTATTACTGAATTTTCACTTAAAACAGGTTTAAGCTTAAATATTCTACCAATTATTACCCACAAGGGAACGGGTTGGCCTAATCAATGAATAAAATCTTAATCAGAATTATTAAGCAAACCATTGATCAGAATCATAAAAATTGGCACAAACCTTTGATGTATGCTTTATGGACAGACTGAATAACCCAAAAGGCTTCCATTGGCACTTCTCCCTTTAATTTAGTTTATGGGAAATAAGTAGTTCTCCCAACTCATCTAGCAATTCCTTCTTTGGCCTTAGTTCAATTTATCGATGAAACACCAACTTCATCTTTACAACTAAGACAATTGCAGATCCTTAAACTAGAAGAGCAAAGAGAATAGGCTAAAATCACACATGCTCATCATCAAGCATTAGTAAAGGCTTCCTTAGATTCAAGCATGGTATTTAGGAAGGATTTTCAAATTGGAGATCTAATTTTGAAATGGGATAAAGCTCATGAAGAAAAGGCAAAAATTCTAAATTCTAACGAATTTGGCTTGACCCATTCCAAATTGTATAAATCATAGGTCTTTATACTTTCATGTTGCAAGATTTAGCAGGGAAAAGAGAATATTTACCTGTTAATGGGCAGATCCTTAAAAAATACTTTCCATAGAAGATGAATTCTCCTATTTTTGTAAATTATTTTTTATAGCTTTATTTTGATAATAAAACAGGTTGTAAATGGTTAAATTTGGGAATTCACAAAATATATTAGTGTTCTTTTAGATTTTGTTTTTCGGTTGTATAAATAGAAGTGTTTTGGAAAATTGATCATTATTATTGAAAAATACAGTCAAATGCTATAAGCGGGAAAATGCCACTAGTTTCAGCCTTACAAATTTTGATGAAAAACAACCTTTAGCGAGAATTTGTTTTATATCAAACAATGAAAAACATCAATAATTAAACAAAGGTTCTCTGTAGAAAAGTTGTTTCCAAAAACTCTATAATTGTCATCCAAAGCTATTCTTAAGGAACCAATGACTTCCTCCTCACCTAGGGAGTTATGAGTTTCAAGGAATAATCTAATGATACACTCTCAGCTTAAAGAATAAGAGGTCAAAAGACAAGGGGTCTCATCATGAGCGAGCTTGTTCAGCAAAGTTATAAATCAAGTGAATGGCATTGTCATAATTTGGCTACCAATTTAAGAATTAAAAGAAAACAAAAAACAACCATTATGGATATGGATTTATCTTTGAAAATTGTATATTTCTCCAAGTAGGATACAGGATCATTGCTGGGTAATAGGTAATCTTATCGACGCTATGAATGCCTGCTAGTAGCAGAGGCTCTACCTAAGACAAATGAGCATACTTAAAAATGATCTACAGAGAAGTATTTGTTTTTATCTTTATAAAATAAGCAGTGGCTGATGTAAATACAATGAATAGCTTTGGGAAGTAAATAATTAGAGTTAACACAGGAGAAACAAACTACCATTAACAACTGAAAGCATGATATACTCTATATTTCTATAATAAAGTTTGATTTTCTAGAAAACATTTCTATTTTGGAACTTTAGAAAATTCAAAAGCTAATCAAAGATGACTGGTTCTTCCTAGTGAATTGCTAATTGTTGTGGCGAGCAACAACCCCCATTTTTATTTAGTTTTAGAAATAAATCTAAACAAATGAGGACCCTTCTAAAAAATAAAAAACTAGCACTTATATTTCTCTTTGAATAAAACATGCTATCATAAACTTAGAAAAACACTAGCAAAACCTAAAAAAAAACTAAGTTTTATGATAAGTTTCAAATAAGATCATTCTCTTAACAATAAAACATCGCATTGCAAAGGGTAATGAGGAACATCATATAAACAAGCTTTCGGAATTGCGAAAATGTGACACAAGATCGTGTGCCTTAAAGACTCATCTCACATCGCAGCTTTCATACGCTGCAAATATCACCTAAGGTAAAATATCCCGATCCGGTGATATGTGATAACATATCTCACAAATCGCATCTTGCAGACGCTGAAGGTGATAAATGATTATTGATAAGATCGATTAGTGATATTGCTATCTGCGATATTGTGAAACAAATCACAAAATCGCTTTATCGTAGATCTGCAGCGCTCATCATTCAATAAAGTTTTTCTCATAATTCGATAATGAGTTATGGGCATTAATGTCAATTTAATGGTTAGTTGATGGTTATTTATGAGATAAGATTTAAAATTGATCGAAAGGTTATTTCATGTAGGGTGGTATATTTGATATGATTTAAGAATTAAAGAGCTTTCCCCTTAGTTTATCTCTTTCCTTACTTGTAAATTTAAGCAGAGTAATATACGCAAAAATGTGCAGAATGTAATGGGAAAGAATGGAAAGGCTCCAATTGTAGAGGAAAAAGAGATGATGCCCTTATATAGAGTCACCACCTGTAATAAAGATGCCAGCATAACTACCTAGGAAGGCATGTACAGTCTCCTCGAAGAAGAAAAACTGAATGTTATGGAGGGTAAAGCAACAATAGAGTCACGCGAGTCGTCTGAAGCATCAATCACTGAACTTGCATGTTCGTTCTTACACCGAATAGCGGCAAGGCCGAATATTCTTCCATACACAGACATGGTCAAGTGGGTACTGGACAGTGTCAATATAATAGACAGACAATTCAAGACTCGAGGCCAGGACCTCATTGGGTGATTCACTGCACAAGATTTAAGGCTTATGTATCCTCTACCAGAGCTGTAGGAAACCTACAACAAGTAGTTCATGGAGAAGTTTACCAAAGAAAACAAAGATTTGGTGGAGTGTACCAAGAATTGGTCAGCGAGGGAAGAACCATTGAAAAACGACAAACATGGTATGTACAGTATTGGTTCCCTCTCCTCCCCATATTGCTTCACTGCTGCTATGCTATGTAGAGTATATGGAAAGCCTAACATCAACAAGTTTTCATCTGAGTGGCTACCCCTATTATATGCAACCACTAATGCCACTATTTTGGATTAGGCTCAAATATTGTCTGATAATTTAGATTCGGCTATTTGGAACTACCGGTCCAAAAAAACTACCACTCAGAGGATTTATCCTCCTTTCTATTTATGTTGCTTATGTTATGGATGCGATCTGTTATGTTTTCAAATGTCCTTTAATGGATTGGAAGTGGACTACACAGAATCCCTTGCCCATTCACATTTATCATAAGGAATTGTTGGATTCCAAGTTCATTCCGTATTTTTACAGAATTTGCCAAGGAATTATGTTGCCTCTATATAGAATGTTGTATAATAGGGATGCCCCAAGATTTTCCCTTGAAGCAGAAGTTGATATTCTCCCTATCGCAAGATGGTTTGGGGAAGAGCTTTTCACCTATGTCAGAGTATTTGGAAGAATTGCCTCCCCTCATGTCCTACCCTTATATGTTCCTGATAAGTTGTTGGCTCAAGAAATTTTCTACCAGACCTGTGGGGTGGGAGGAATGAGCAAAGAGTTGAAAGATAAGAAGAAGGCCATTTGGTAGCAATTTCTTATGGCCTGCGGGACCTTTTCATTGTTTGATTTAGGTCATGAATTCAAAGAAGTAGACAATATGTCGTGTCTATAACTGTTCAAGTTTCCAGGAAGACAATTTGACGCTTTTTATGTCATTAAGAATTTCACTACTGATGTCAAGATAAAAGTATTTTCCAAAGAAGATGATCGTTTTGATGATGCCTTTCAATAGAAAAGCACACTAAAACAGGTTTTTCACATGGCTCAAATTGAATTTCCCCCAACAGAATTCCAAGAATTCAATTTGTATAGTGAAAGGAGATTAGCTAACATTCCCTTGGATAAGTTATGCTTGGAACCAATAAGGGAGCCTACTCCCAGTATCAATTTAAGTGGAATCTCAGGTATAGAAAAGTCCAAGTCTAAGTCTGGAAAATAATCACCAGAATTCTCTAAATGGTCCAAGAGTGAGCACAATAAAGGTGAAGGGCTAGTAAGAGATATTGCCTAGTCTAAAGAGCACCCACAGTAATCGGTCTTCACTACACCACAGGTAAAAGTTCCCCCTCCCATCATCTAACCACCAAAGCCAGTGAGAACTGAGCTGGATAAGGAGTGGGAAACATTCAATGAATTGATTAATACTGAGGAGCTAAACATGAAGACACCTAAGACTATAGTACAGATAGTGACAGATATGATCTTGGAAATAGTTAGTAATTCTCTAGTGGTAGAGCATGTTCCCATTACCCCATCATTTGAAATCATGCTCAAGATAGATGAGATTACTCCTCTAGATGTATTCTATAGCTCGCAACATAAGGCAATGGTAAGAAAGCAAAGAAATAAGAGAAAACTCGAAAGCATGCTCTCACTTGAGGGAGAGGAGCTAGACGTCCGTTAGTGAGACCCTACTGAAAATCTGACTAAGTTATCTCAGATCGCAGGAGCCTATGCTTCTGCTATAATTGATAAAGCATCCGAGGTACAACAATTACTTAAAGAAAGAGAGGAAAAAATTCAAGTTTTGCAGCAAC
Source organism: Pinus taeda (assembly GCA_000404065.3). Lineage (NCBI taxonomy): Eukaryota > Viridiplantae > Streptophyta > Pinopsida > Pinales > Pinaceae > Pinus > Pinus taeda. Next base: position 31,809 of record APFE031540277.1, on the reverse strand, counting down.
AACTACAGCAAGCCAGTGCTAACCAAGAAGCAGAGGAAAGGTTAGAAAAGTTACAACAATATTTTCAACAGATGTAGCTAGGATACTAGAACAATTTGGTCGAAAAAGAAAATCTATTGCAAGCTATGGTAGAAATGCATAGAGATGATCCCAAGCTTACAGAGTTTGTCTAAGAATCCCTTGCCTTAAACGACCGACTCTCGCAACAGCAAGAAGCATTATGCCATAGAATATCATAATGGAGTTCCCATTGCGAGATGAGCGACAAATTAGCAATCAAGTCGTGGACTTGCGACATGATTATGATTTAATTGACAAGAGAATTTTTTATTATTTGTCTTGGCATGAATCAGAAGAAGGAAAGAAAGTAGGTGCACTCAGAATCAATGAATCCCACAGAGAAATTATTTTCCGTAAGTGGGATGCACAGATTAGGAAGGCGGAATAGGTAGTAGAAGAAGTGGCTATAGCGGCAAACAACGTCATTGACTGCGTCAATGAAAACCTGCATAGAGAAAATCTCATTTCAGAGATCGCTCCAGATTTCTCCCGAAAGCGCAACAACTGTGGACAAACTGGAGACAAAAGGCTAAGGAAAGGGTAGATTCCATCAAGAAGTTAACTAAGTTGAATTGGGAAACTTACTGACAGTACTTGGTTAAACCGCACAGTCAATGCATGACTCTCAAATTCCTTACAAACTCTACCGAGAAGATAGTGCCAGCACTTGCCGATTATGTTTTTGCAGGGCAACTAAAATTAGAGGTCGGCTAACCGACCCTCCTCAAGTCCACACTGAATGCTTGTGACCACAGAGAATAGATACATAGATAGCTATTTCCAGATTCAGTTTTAGTTTTAGTTTTGATTTATCTTTTCCTTAGATGAGGATGGTCATTTAAACCTCCTCCTATATTTTTGCAATAAACTATTTTTAGTATTTAGGAAGTAGTATTTTAACCCCTCTCATGCATTTAGAGAAGGGTCTTGAAATTTGTCAAAAAAGTTTCCTCAAAAAATGCACTTCTGCACCCTAAGAGGAGGTTTTGATGAATGAATGGAATGAATGGAAAAATATTTATTGATATGTGTGTTTGATGTCTACTACCGAAATGCACTTTTGTACTCTTAGTAGATGTTGAATTAGGAAGAGATAAATCTATATTGCTGAAGCTCATGAGTAGGACTTGTTATCAATTGTCCTTTTATCTCTTAATGGTTTTTGTTTATGTGTCCAAGTAATATTTTATGCTCAGGTATTTATATATGAAAGCTTGAATGTTTGAGTTATCATTTGGCACTTTTGTACGATGATGAATATTATGTTTATGTTCAATATATGAATGACTTATTATGTGATATGCTTCTCGCAATTGTTTCGACTAAATTTTTATACGAAACAATTTATTTTTATCGAATTCTTTTCTTGTAGCAATTGAATGATATTTATTACCAATTCTTGTTCGAAATTATTTTAGATCATATAAGTAAAAAACTGAATCCCAGGTTTTTTTTAGACTTTAATATTTCTGTTCATTAGAATACAATTGCATTTTTAAATTAGACTTAGATTAAAAGCATTTTACTTAGAAATCTTTAGAAAATAGAAATACCGATTCTTATAAACACACAGATTGGGAAACTGGTCCCATTATTCTTAGTCAGATCCACCATCCCAAATGGAAAAGGAACTGCTTTCAAGGTCTGGACTGTGTGGGTATCCCCCTTGTTATAGACCCGATTTTCGGGGCTTTAACAGATCTGAAGTGAAGTTTAGATATAAACTTATGGAACAACAAGGAATAATCTGAAGGCATAGCTTAGGAAAGCATATACATATACATATGCCATAATGTTGGAATACCAACAAATGTTTTTAATATATTTTTTGTGATACAATGCTAAATGGACCAATTCATGTATTTAGTGAACAAAGAATGAATCGTTCAATACAACTTTGAAAATAGTTTTCTTAACAAATTTAGAGAAGTCATTATGGGAGTCCTAATAGGAATTTAGTATTATTAGTACACATTACATGAATGCAATAAGAATAATTTATTAAGCCTTTAGAATCATTCATTATTAATTAAGGAAAATAGTGGCATGTGTGTGCACACACACACACACATTCCATCTAAAGCAAATGTTTTGAATTGTTCACAACACTTTAATTGTGTTATTGTTTTTCAAATTTTTTCGTAGACTCCTTTGATTCTTCTCAATCCCCCAATTTTCCCTCTGATGTTGTAAACACCCTATAAAATTTGGTACTATGAAGGTCATTACAACATCATAAGGAAATTTGGGGGATTGAGAAGAATTGAAGGAGTTTAAGATTTATTTTTTGAAAAATAATAACACAATTCAAGTGTTATGAACAATTCATAATATTTTTTTTAGATGGAAGCAAAGTTTGACATCAAGCCGTATTAAATTGAGATTCGAAATTTGTAATTAAATCATTGGTTGCAACAATTCAGGGTTTATTTTTGTGTCCACTACATAGAGGAGGAGCGAAAAATATACTTCTTTGATTTGAAACTATAGGGCCGTGCCCTAACTTGGTGGGAAATTCACATAAGAACCTTGACGCTAGAGGGGCATCCCCCAATTACTGTGTCAATTCTACCCTATTGGGGATGTATAGGTCCAGTGGATCCGCCGACATTACTCCAGGAAAAGGAAGGGGTAGAGTGTATAGGAGCATACCATAGAATTTAGGAAGATGGAAATAATGTTGGGTATCTCTCCCAAGAACTTGGACATACTCCTTAAGTATTTTAGAGGGTCTACACAACCATATGTGGAAGCATGTGATTTTGTTCAAACCTAGAATGGTGGGTGAGACTTATGTACAAGAACAATACTTGGAAAACATAATTTCATTTTCTTTCTCTACTTACTTACCTTTTTTCATCCACTTGGTTACTTTCTCGAATAACTAAAGGCCTCAACTATGAACCCTCTTGTTGACTTATGAAACTCATGCAAAAGGCTATGAAACTCTCAAGTTTAAAAAATCCCTAAATTATTTCCAATAAACCTACCTCCTTTGCTAGATACTTCCAAAGGAACCACATGAAACAAACCTCCAAACCCAAAATTGTGCCCTAAAATTAAACTATGAAAAAAGAAGAATAAAACTGAGTACTTTGGCCGAAATCCAAGGTACTATAATTCATATCCTTACTTTCTCTTCCTCCACTAAGATCGCTTGTAAAAATGATCACCTAATTTGCACTTCAAACCTTTGGAAAATAACAAATATTAGTCACTTCCAAGTGATAGATCAAATAATCTACTATATCTACATTAGGTTCCTTCAAAACCCTAATATCTGTCTCCTCCATCCTTTATCCCCCTCAAATATAGCAATATAGATGAAGAAGATGAGCTATGAGTTTTGTTGCAATTAGGGTTATGTTGATGAGAAAAAATGACCTCCATCAACAACAATGAGAACACGTGCTCACAGCTCCAAATGAGACCCTTTTCCATTTGGGATGGTGGTTTCGACTAGTTCTATTGGGTCGAGTTACCCTATCACCCAAGACTAGCCTAAGGTTAACCTAGCCTAAACTAAGTGTTATTCTAACCTAATGAAAATATACTAACCTATGCATTACTATGTTAATAAATATTAATTATACATAATACTAATGTTATGTGTTAATATCTATTTCCTATGTTGTACCTATATTAATATATCCTATGTGATATTAATGTGAACTTATGTTAATAGTATCTAATATGTAAATATGCATTAATACTATTATATATATAGAGCTATATGATATTACACCATACTAATATAATAATAGTGGTTAATATTCAAACAATACTATAATATAAATACTAATAGATTACTATAAGATACTATAGTAATATTACTATTACGGATATTAATATAATATAATATTAATATAATACAATATTATTACTTTTCACTGCATATGAAACATAAATACATTATCTAATGCTATCACTACAAGGTTATTGTAGTACAAATTCTACAATGGAAACTTAACCACTTTAATATAGTATTACTATATTTATATTATAATATTATATCTACACAATATCACGTATGTATTAGATTGCAACAATTGCAATATTATATTAATTTATAATGAATCAATAATACAATTAAATGTTTTCGAACAACAACTTCAATGGTCGCAAAAGTGGAAAATGTTAAATGTCACTGCCTTAATGCAAATTTATCTACAAAATTATACATCTTCTTATGTTCAATTTTTGGTGATTTATATGGAGAATTAAGACTGAACAAAAGGTTGATAGACATGAGCATTGAATTAGGCCACCAAGATAATTTCCCTTACAGAAGAGGACTTTAAAATACAAAGAGTAGATTGATGCAATCATATTCTACATGCAAAAATGAAAAAGTAAGGAAATATTGATGGAAGGAAAGATTAATCCCCACTCAATCAAAAGAAAAGTGAATCATGGCTAAAGAGAAAAGTGAATCATGGCTAAAGGATTGAGATTGTGTCTAAGATAATGATAAAGCTTGTAAATCATTGAAATAGTTCATGTTACTTATCAATTATTCTAAAAAAAAAACATGCAATCAGATAGTCCCAATAAATAGTTATTGAGATCATCTCATACACATACTAGATCATTTGTTAACGAATGCAATATTAGGTTTGTTTTTATGTCAAAGAAAGTCTTTGTTTAACACATACTCCAATTTGATCAAAACACAATTGTAACTTGTTAATAAATAGTTATCTGTAAATTGTAATTGTAACTTGTTGATAAATAGTTATTAGTAAATTACAATAGGTTTCATTGAATCCTTTAGTTTAATTTTGCTTCTGTCAACACCTGCAAGATAGCCTTACAAAAATGAATTAACATAAAAGAGAAGAAAATCACAAAAGTATGAATGCTGATCATTGATGCCAATAGTTGATAGAAGAGAAATGAAACTTAAATTATATTTCTTTCAGAGCCTAAAAATAAATCTAAACAATCTTGTACAATACTCTAAAACAAAGGCAACTTACATCAATTCTCTGGAATGCCTAATACAATTTGCCTCAATAATATTAAAGATTCCATCAATAACACTCAAACGCTGCAGAAAAATCCTTTAACAATCTTACTGAAAGAAACCAGTAGAGAGTCATCCCTTGTGCATAAGTTCCTTGATGCCTCCATGTCTTTTTCTATTCTGAATCCCTCCCCTGCAACAATTCTTTGTTCTCCTTCTATAGTGAGAAGGATTTCTAAATTTCGACTATGAGTCTCATTTTAGTGGTTAATTATTGGACAAAAATTTGTTGGAATGATTTCCTCCTTGGGAAAACGATTCCCTGCAGCCTCAACAATTGGTTTCCTTTCTACTCATGTGGTGAAATTATTTGTTCCCATGCCTTGTTGACATCGTTTCAATTTGATATTTTTGTTATTCCTTTTTTTCGTTAGAGTAATCTACTTATCTTGCAGTTGAATGAACACTGGAAACATTGATATGACACTCTCTATCTTCACATCTCCAATCCAAGGTGGTAGTGCTTTGGAGGATTTATTGGGCGATAGACATCGTTGATGCTGACACGTATGCACGAAAGGAGTAAGAAATGGCTCTAATAGTGTGTGCCTGAGCTCGAAAGGAGCTAGGCTTTGGTGGGATCCATTTATTATAATGAGCACCGCGAGGGCCTTGACCTTTGTTAAATTTCCATTTGAAAACTAGGCGAGCATATGGGTATCCAAAATTATATTTGTGCTGTCTTTGAAATTGAGACGATCCCAAATTCTTGTGCCAAATATAATTTCAATTCTATCACAATGTACATGTAAACACCAAAAAACCATAATTTAATTAATAAATTAATGAAATCCACTTTTAAACTCATTGTCTATCGAATGTACAAGGATTGAAACAGTTAGTTCAATTTGAGCCTACATCTAGACAATTGATATCACTTGGCACATTTTGGATCTAGAAGTTTCAGTTTGATTTGGTGTGATTTTAAAACAAAAGAGCAATTTAATACATAACAACAATGTCTGAGTAAAGAAATGGAACAAAACATTCTAGTAATGATAAAGAACTTTCAAGAGTATATAAATGTGTTTCTATATTACAATAACTATTAATTAAGGTTTTTTAGGATGCTGTATTATGAATAAATTTTGGAGGAAACCGTATATACATGAAAATAATTTCTTTTCCATTTAACTAGTAATTTGACAAATAAACATTGTACAATTATATTGCATATAGAGATTATTAACAAAAAACATTTAAAGAACTACAATATACAGAATTTTAAATGAATAAGAAAGGTCATACATTTTTCTAAAGAATAACAATATTAATTAGAGAATTTTTTTAACAAAAGGAATGATGTAAAATATTAGAGACGGGTTAAGCTTGTATTAATAGAAAATCTACAACAAATTCCATTTCCATTGGAAGACTAGAAGTATTCCAATCACATAATTAACACCAATGAGCGAATGTAAATTATAAGTAATACAAATTATCATTAAGGTTGTAAGGATGTACAATGGTCTATTTCTCCTCAACTCAGAGAGAAGGGTGGACCAGCATAAGACAATCAAGATAAACAAAAAAATTAATAGCTCAATCTTGGCCTTTTATAAGAGTCTCACCCTTAATACAGAAAGACACATGGATATGATGATTCTCCAACCTGGTAAACATATAATCTGAGTGCTAAACTGAGAAATTTAGAGTACAATTTCTTTTTGTGGATGTAAAAACTTGTTGAGCAGCACAAAATAGAGTACCTAAAACAAAACATGTTAAGTAAAAAGTTATTATACAATACATTTTTTTAATATGATGAGATAGTGATAATATGAAAACTATTCTTAACTTTGGTTTGGAAATTAAATTCGAAATAATTTCATTGCTTCTCTGTGAAAATCCTCCTATAATAAAAGAAAGGAGGTTAGCTTCAGAGGAAGTATACAAAAAAATAAACAAAATGGAGAATATTACAACCTATTTAGAGCAAATGAAATAAGAAATTCAAACCTATAATGTGTTTCAATACAAAGACAAAAGAAAAATTAATAGTGTGGTTTCAACAAGTCTTTCAAAATGGCTAATAAAATGTCACTAATTATCCACCGAGAGTTATCTCACCAAATGATAATGTAACTGAAAAACCCTCCTTGAAAATCTTAAAAACTGCTAAGGCTTTGACATGATTAAAACCCTTTTTAAAATCTTAACAATCGTAGAGTTAAACTATAACAAAGATTAACAATATGACTTCCAAAAAAAAATATCGTATTAACCACAATGGGTAGCCTTTCTAGATAATTACAATTAAAAATAGTCGCGTTCCTCCATTGACCATGCGAAAAAGGGGCTCAAACCCTAACTCTATAACCTAAAAGTTTTAATGAAAATATAACAGTGTGTATATATATATATATAATGCAAATGGGAAATATTAGTATTGAAAGGAATAAAGGACTGAAGATAATTGATATTAATTTTACCTTTTAGGAATCATTGACACGCCAAAAATAAAAACAATCTCACTCAATAGAGAGTGGAATTAAAGATTTAAAATGATAATTGGAGGAAACACAATGATATTTAGTGAATATGTTACACCTGTTATCACATCCATTACCAATTTTGAGGGTCAACAAGAAAATGGAAATTAAACCCTATAAAATGGTTTATTCGACTCAATGGTTTTCAATATCAATGCCTAGAAGGATTTGGAAGAATAGAACATAGAATAAAAACATTAATTAACACCAATATTAGTTTCGTATATGTAAAAACTCAAAGGTAGGTTGGATTATAATCCCATTTTATATAGTAAGGGTAAACACGGTGGTAATGAAGTGAGACAAGAAATTATATGCCCTGAATAAAGTTGAAATTTTGTAGTCCAATGTATATATTTTTACGAGAGGAAGGGTTAATAATGTATATATTTTTACGAGAGGAAGGGTTAATATTAAATCCAAATTGAAGTTTAGGTATAAATTTATGGAAAAACAAGGAATAAGCTTAAGTCATAACCTTCGAAAAGTATATACATATACATATGTCATAATGTTGGAATACTCACAAATGTTTTTAATATATTTTTTGTGATACAATGATAAATGGACTAATTCATGTATTTAGTGAATGGAGAAGACTCATTCAATACAACTTTGAAAATAGTTTTCTTAACAAAATTAGAGAAGTCATTATGGGAGTTATACTAGGACATTTTTATTATCAGTGTGCATTACATGAATGTGATAAGAATAATTTATTAAGCCTTTAGAATCATTCATTATTAATTTTGGAAAATGATGTCATATATATATATATTATAATAATATATATATATATATATATGGGTACTATGAGGTGTTAAAAATAGCAACAAGGAAATCCTAATTTTATTTGTCCTTGAATTAAATTGTAATTCTATTCTCATAGCAATTTGTGGCAGTTAACTAAGTTAAGTTGAGTTAACTAAGTTAAGTTGAATTAGTTAGCTTAGTAAATTCAAGTTGGAAGTCTATCTAGATTCATGTAGAGTGATCTCTAAATTTTAGGGGCCAAGGTTGAGTTGTTATTGAGTTGTAATTATTTAATTCAGTTTAACTCAGTTAAATTTAGTTAAACTAGTTCTAGTTGTTGGAGGAACTAGTGAGTGGTAAAGTGAATTAGATTGGATTTAATTCACATGCACTAATCAATTAGATAACTATTAAATCACTCAAAATAACTCATGCATGTTAGTTGAGAGGAAGACCTAGTTGAGATTAGAATTCAAGGACAAAGTACTATCAATTGTTTTAATTTTCCGAGTTGTACAAATGGTGCATGCAATAAGTAGAAGACTGATGAAAATGGGAACTTGAGAGTTGCCCAAGTCCCAATTTCATAAAAAAAACAAGATCGTGGACCTGTGAATTATGGCCCATAATTCTGGTCGGAAGCTATTTAACTTTTAAAACCTCTGAATTTACAGACGTTGATCTTCATTCCAGATCATTCTATCCTAAACTCTTCTAAAAATTTGACGGTATAAGGCGTCTCACAACTTAGAACTCAGGCTATGTCTATCGATTGATTCAAGGATGCTATATTTTGGCGAAAGCATAAAAACTTGATATCCTCCGGAGCGTCGAGCGTGTAACCTGTGTGCTGGTGACAGTGCAGGATTTAGGATTTAGGTTTTAAAAGGCTACCGACTCCGCCACAGTGCTCTCCGAGAAAATATTGGAATCGACAGGCCCGCAGGATTAGTCAACGCAGTCCCTGAATTTTCCGCTGCGTTTATGGAGAAATTGAATATTACACACCAACAGAATTTACCTTTATACTCACAACAGACAATCACATATAAAATATAATGGGACAGTGGCCAACAAACTCACACACAGAAATAAATTCATAAATTTAACTACAAAATACATAGCTAGATATGAGGAATACAAACATCGCTTACATCTAAGGCATTGCAGCCTTAGAACAAGCTCATACTCAGACTACATCTTGATCGCTCACAATTTTCCTTACCAAACAGATACATTTTACATCTTATCACATTTCATATATATATATAAGAATTTTAGGAAGGATCAATCCTATCCTCTCTTGATTTTCTCCACAAAAGCTTCATGCATGCACGCTTTAAATCTGCTTTATCCTTTTTAAATCTATTTTTCTCCTTTAAATCACACTTTTCTTTTGTTCTGATCCTCTCGCCCACGTTTTCTTGCTTTGTTGCTGGTTGCTCCTGCATCAGACTCCCGAGGCACAAAAATTTATGACCTCCTGGTCATATGCTTTTGGTCTTCATAATATCAATTTTTATCCACCGCATTCTTTCACTAGAACTCTCTGAGTTGCAACCAACCTCTACAGTAACAGCCTCCTCTGTTACACGATACCTCACCAATCCCTCTCGCACTCAGTCTTTTGGCATCCTTCTCTAGGTTGCTGCAAATCTTCTCACCTTCAACTGTCGCCATCTGCACAATAGCAAGACCAAAAATTCTTCATCTTTAACTCAACTGTACCTCTTTCCGCAGAATCTTACTGCTCTGATACCACCTGATGAAAATGAGAACTTGAGAGTTGCCCAAGTCCCAATTTCATAAAAAAAAACAAGATCGTGGACCTGTGAATTATGGCCCATAATTCTGGTCGGAAGCTATTTAACTTTTAAAACCTCTGAATTTACAGACGTGGATCTTCATTCCAGATCATTCTATCCTAAACTCTTCTAAAAATTTGACGGTATAAGGTGTCTCACAACTTAGAACTCAGGCTATGTCTATCGATTGATTCAAGGATGCTATATTTTGGCGAAAGCAGAAAAACTTGATATCCTCCGGAGCGTCGAGCGTTTAACCTGTGTGCTGGTGACAGTGCAGGATTTAGGATTTAGGTTTTAAAAGGCTACCGACTCTGCCACAATGCTCTCCGAGAAAATATTGGAATCGACAGGCCCGCAGGATTAGTCAACGCAGTCCCTGAATTTCCTGCTGCGTTTATGGAGAAAATGAATATTACACACCAACAGAATTTACCTTTATACTCACAACAGACAATCACATATAAAATATAATGGGACAGCGACCAACAAACTCACACACAGAAATAAATTCATAAATTTAACTACAAAATAGATAGCTAGATATGAGGAATACAAACATCGCTTAAATCTAAGGCATTGCATCCTTAGAACAAGCTCATACTCAGACTACATCTTGATCGCTCACAATTTTCCTTACCAAACAGATACATTTTACATCTTATCACATTGCATATATATATATAAGAATTTTAGGAAGGATCAATCCTATCCTCTCTTGATTTTCTCCACAAAAGCTTCATGCATGCACGCTTTAAATATGCTTTATCCTTTTTAAATCTATTTTTCTCCTTTAAATCACACTTTTCTTTTGTTCTGATCCTCTCGCCCACGTTTTCTTGCTTTGTTGCTGGTTGCTCCTGCATCAAAGACCTATGAAGGATTGTACAGTTGTGGCGAGGGGGTTTCCAAATTAAAAATGGGATAATTTCCTTAGGGGTTGAGCAAGGAAGTAGGGGCCTAGCAGGCATCTATTTGGCAAGGTGTTGGCTTGAGCTAGTTTGTGAAGCAATGAGATAGTTTGTACTTATGCAGAGATTGTTTGGGTTGAACACACATTGTATTTTATTCTCATATCTTATTGTTAATGTAATATAAATAGTCGGGGTTTTGAGCAGTTCCTTTCCCCTAATTTTTTTTTTTTTTTTTTTGTGATTTCAGTTATTCCTTTTCTGCTTCGTGATTTCATTGATCAATTTGTTTCCACTTATGAGTAGAGTAGATTCATGTCTTTTGTTTTAGAATGTCACATAAGAAGTTTGACTCTATAGTGAAAATATACATGGTATCGGAGCTGAAGTCACTATAGAAGAGGAGAATATGAGTTTGTTGTGCAGGTGAAATCAAATTTGCAGTTTCATACTTCAGAGTTAACAAGATGTCATTCTACAATTTGAGAGTTGAGTATGCCCTAGAGGGAAACTCGAATTACATAGATTGGAAGGAAAAGATGGAGGCAATGTCGGAAGACAACACGCAGAAGGAATTCATAGATCATGATATCTTGAAGCCTCCAGCATCTGATGCTAAAGATCCAGCTCAATGGAGAAAGTGTGTGGCAAAGGTGAGAATGATTATCCTAGAAGGAGTTCAAGATCATATTGGGTCAAATATCCATGTTAAGGAAACTCCATTTACAATGTGGAAGGAATTAACAAACCTATTTCAAAATAGGAGTGACCACAGGAAATTGGCATTGAAGGACAAGCTCAGAAAGATCAAGATCAACTTAATTCTAAAGTACTTGACCAAGTTCACCCAATGTCGAGATGAGCTTGGAAGTGTTTGGGTTACTATTGAGGAAGACGATTTGGTGAGCCTAACACTTCTAGTACATTCCAAGAGCTCGCACAGTGACCAAGACTCAATTAATGGGAGGGAGAAGCTACTAGAGTGTGAGTGATTGTGGTTTGACTTGGTACATGAAGAGATCGATGGAACACCAGAGATGGATCCTCATCAAAGCATGATGATGAAGAGAATTGTGCCTTAGTTGGGAAGGGAAAGAAATGGAAGGGGAATTCATCACATTCCAAATCAAATTCTAGTCACGGCGACAAGAAGAAGGACATGTTGAAAATCAAGTGTTTTCACTGTCACCAGCTACGACACTATGCCACAATGTGTCAACACAAGAAGGTCGGTAAGAAGCCTTCAGGAGGAGTGACAGGTGAAGCTCTTGCTTCGCAATTTGAACTTGATTTTACCCTCATCACTTGCATGGTATCATCAGTGATGGGTAGTGTGCCATACCTCGACAATGGAGCTTTATTCCATATGACTGGTAGAAAAGAGATCTTCAGTAACTCAGAGGAGAAGGATCTCTAGATACATATCGAGATGGGCGATTATGGGAGGTATAGTGAAACCGACATTGATACTGTTACCTTTCAAAGGGAGTCTTGTTCTCCCCTCACTTTGAGAGATGTCACGTATGTTCTAGGTTTGAAGAAGAAATTGGTTATATTTTAAGCTTCTCAGGTTGTTTCTTATAGTAGCATGATTTGGATTATCCACAATATCATGTTCATTTTGTCGACGTTTCAAACCCCAAAGGGGGTCCATCATTAGGACTAATTTTTAGAAGCCGACCCTCATA
>APFE031540275.1:0-11349 GCA_000404065.3 Pinus taeda | reverse complement strand
ATTAGATTATTATAATTTTTTAATTTTAATTTAATATTAAATATTTTATTTTTATTTGAGTGAATCAAAATGTTTGCGTAACATAACAAGGCATTACAACATCTCTTCCATACTTGGCTGGAGAGCATTTCTCAACATAATAAGCCTAGATCCATCTTAAATCCAAATCTATCAAGTGCCAAGAGGGTTCAAATCTCTCAAGATGCAAATCTTTCCTCAAGTTTTGCACTCAAAAAGAGGTTTTCCCCTTGAGATATTTGATCCCTCTCGGTGTTTGATAGATCAAAGTTAAGATGGATCTAGATTGGTATCTCATGTTGTTGTGGTTTGTGAGTGATTTTTATATTTGTTGTTTATTTTCTTCATAATTATAATTTGCATGCATACCAAATAAACAACAATTAATAAATCCAACAATCTAAGTAGAAATTAACCCTTGTATTGTAGAAATTGGATTTTCAAATATATTCTGGTAGATTGGTGCAATATCTAGGACAATTTACAAATAAGGAGGTGATCAACTCCAATCTCAAAAATAAAAAATGTATATCTATCTTGACTAACATTAAGAAGAAAATGAATATTGCTAAGATAATAACTAATTCTCATGAACTTCATAGTAAAATTGGGCATTTGTCAATTCTCAAAACACCATGGGATGAAAGAGTTTGTCACCTTTACAATACCATGAGGGTTGAAGATGAAAATAACTTTTTTCGTAGATTGTCTAGCTTATACTCACATTTGATCTAATTTTCAAAATATTTTTCACATTACCTACCTTCTTGACCTTTTAAGTTGACAAAACTATAATAATCTTCAAATTCTCTCATTGCTTTTTAAACATAGAAATAAAATATTAAAAAGTATGTTCATATAAATTTTAATAAACATAAACATTAATCATCATTATTATTTATGATTACTTTTAAATTTTTATATCATTTTTTTATTTTATCAACGAACTATTTTATATATTTCTTTATATTTTATTATAAAATATTTTGCTTTTAATAATATATACATACTCCACTGTAATAATGACCTACTCAAATTTCAATACCGTAAATTTGCGGCAATATATCTTATTGTAAAATGTACTTTTGTTTATTTAAAATAATAATCTCCCATAATCATATATACACCTACTGAGTTTCCAATAATGATATTTTATGGATGTGTAAGTTACTACATTTAGTTTTGAAATTACATGTGATAATGGTAGTCATTGTAATTACTTATAAATTTGTATTAATCATTAGCAATGTAAAAGAGATAAATTTGTATTAATCATTAGCAATATAAAGAGATAAATTTGATAACAAATGATAAAACGTATTCGAATATCAGGCTACAAAGTTTTTTTTGGTATTATAAGGATTAGCAAACTTGTAACGTATCATTGAGAAGGTTCATGGTTTAGTTAAAGAGTTAATTTTATACTCTAGAATTTAATATAATTATTTACCAACATGTTATGTAAGTTAATTGAGTTTCAAATTTGGGTTGACATTAATATTGGTAAGTCAATGTTTTCTAGTGTGAGATATTTATTATTCTGTTGAATTTTATAAACTTTATAAAATTAAAAGATATGGATTGAATTTTGATCCACTTATGTGTGCACAACTCATGAGGCTATTTAATATAATTTCTTTGAGTGCAACTACACATTTTACCATTACCTCAAGGTGACTCATGGCTTCGGGTTAGGGCCCTCATTCAGAAATTGTTTATAAATAAGTTAATTGCATTTTGTGGGATTTAGATTCCATCTAGTTTTAAGATCAAATTTTATGGGAGGGACTGAAGGTGGAAGTTAATTGGAGAGATCACACTATCCCCAGGAGCATTTAGGCTTGACTGACTCTTGCAAGAGATTATTACTCTCATAAGCATGTTTCTTTTGGAATATGGCTTCCAAAGTTTTAATTTAATTATTAATAATTATTAGGTGAATGATAGGGATTTAACCTAGAGAATATTCTACAATATTCTTATTTTTAGTAGTATTCATTGATCAAAGATTGAGATTTATCTAAAAGTAGTTATGTCTTTATACATTTTTAATTAAATTGATTAATTGATAAAAATGTCATATAAACAAGTGTCACATGAAATGAGTTATGGTGTTTTGAGTATGTGGCATTGATAAATCATTATATTGGCTCATTGTTTTGTAGCAAGCCTTATTTATAAGTTAAAAATATCCATGGTTAAGAATCTTATTACATTTATTTTCAAATATATACGTTCAACTCATATATTAATTTTTTTTAATAATTAATTAATAATAATTATTATTATATTATTATTATTTTTATTGGTTAATTTTAATGATTTTTTTAATCTTAGCAATATGAGATGTATTATGAAACAAGTGTTTTGGTGTTTATCATGGATTGATGTTTATTTGTGTTTACGGGCCATTTAATTTATATGGTTTCCCTAATTGTTATAATCATCATCATCAAACCTATATTATAAATAGATTGGGGTCAACTCTAATATTAAATAAATACAATGTAACCCACCATTAACTCCCATGGTCAACTCCCTACCATTCAACTTAAGAACTAATAGAACATAACCCCATACACGTTAAATAATCTACACCTACTAAAAATTAGTAATTAAATTATTCTAGATTTTATTTTTTAGGGGCATAAATCCCCTTCCAAACCAATTCATCTACATTCAATTATAATAAAGTTATATTATATTATGATATTAAAACTTATTTTTTAATAAAGTTATATCATATTATTATATTTAAAAGTTATTGGTTTATAATTTAAAATGAAAGAAGATGTATATTTTTTTTTATATATTTAATAGAAAAATTAGTAAAAATATTTCAAAAATATTAACAAAATAAATTTAATTATAAATAAAATGTTTCAATATTTTTATTTAACTAAAACTTTATATCAAGTATAATTTGTTAAATATTGGTATTTTAAAAGTATTAAAAAAAGTTAGTCATAAATAAAATATGTGAGATGCTTGATTCTTTTCGTCTTTATTTTAGATTTATCTTAATTTTTTAAAGTTTTGTATTTTAGAATAGGTTTGTGCCTTAAAAGACTTGATTCTTCTCAAGCTTTAATAAATATTGAATTAAAATTAATATGAATCCATCAACACCTTGAAAGTGTCATTGGACAGTTGATAGTGTAGAGTGCACAAATCTTTGATGAAAAAATTGATTCAAAAATATACTCGAAAAATCACTGCCAAATGTAAAATAGTAAGACTATTTGAAATGTTTTAAAATGTTTTAACCATAAGGTTTTTTTTTCAATTATTTTATTGTGTTGTGAGGCATCTATAACCCAGTATATAACCCAGTATGAGAGAAATGTTGTCACATAGCTTTATATTTAAAAATAATAAAACAATAATTACATTAATTAATTAAAAATATACCAATAACAATAATCAATGTCAATAATTATAAAATATTTTATTTCCATTTTATTTTTAATCAATTTTTATTATTGAGAAAATAAAAATGATTGAAAGTAAAAAATGTTTTATATGTTTTTTAGTATCAAGGAGATATATAATTCTTTCACTATTTATATGGAGTTGACAAATGACATGTAAAAATAATATTATTGATAGTATATTTATATGTAATTCATTCCATATTTAGTTGACATGCAACAATTAAAATAAAAAATATATTTAATAATAAAAGATATTTTGCTATCAACTATAAATAACATGATTTTATATCAATTTTATATAGGAAAAAATAAAACAATTTAAATTAAAAATTAAATTATTCTATTAGGGAAACAATTCTCGTTCCTTTAATAAAAAAAATCTAATTCAAGGTGTAAGAGTTCTTATTCCATATATAAGTTTTTTTTAATCCAAGGTATGATAAAAATCTGTAATTCCTTCCATGTTTAATATGGAGATGGCATGTAGTATTTTAAAAAGTATTAATAACAAAACAAGCATAGATCCATCTTGACTTCAAATCTATCAAGATCCAAGAGGAATAAAATATCTTGAGGTGCAAACATTTCCTCAAGTTTTGCACTCAAAAAGAGGTTTGCATCTGGAGATATTTAATCCCTTTGAGTGCTTGGTAAATCCAGAGTAAAGATGACTTTATGCTGGTATTATATATACATATGTGCATAGTTGACATTGAAATATTTTCTTTAATCAGACATTGAAATATTTTATTTATGAATGTCCACATTAAAATGTTTTTTTTGTTAGTAATATATTTTTAAATAAACACCAATATTTTTTTTTCTACATAAGACTATTTCTATTAACAAGGTAAAGGTACATTTACAGCATGACCAGAGTCAAGAACTCTGCACTGGCAGGAGGTAGAGCTATCCAAAAAAGCATGTGTAAAAACTGTCTATTTTTAGGACCCACACAGGGGACCGAGCTGAGA
The DNA here is from genome assembly GCA_000404065.3 of Pinus taeda. Lineage (NCBI taxonomy): Eukaryota > Viridiplantae > Streptophyta > Pinopsida > Pinales > Pinaceae > Pinus > Pinus taeda. The sequence continues at coordinate 6,923 of APFE031540275.1, read as the reverse complement.
TACATATGACAATGCAAAATTACCCAAAAGACTAAGAAACACCAAAGAACCCAAAAACTATTTGCCTTACAATCATGCCCAGTGGTGAAGGGCGCATTGCAAGAAGAAGAGGCATGGGTGGACGAGCTAGTCATCAGGAGGCTCTTCTATGATACGACACCATCCAAAATCTAGAAAATCCCCTGCTTGTGCCGCGTTCTGAACAGAGGGACCCGGGTCAGCCATCATCACATCCTGAGCTCTGCATGTCTGATCATTTGCTACCTACCAAGGAGCATTTTCGACATTCGACTGGAGGGAAGAAGAAGGAGCTGAGATTGCCCCCGAACCCCTAGGATGAGTACTTGTATCTTCGGCTTGGCTTTCTTCATGGAAGACCACCGTGAAATAAGCAGTTATCCTAGGTCTATTCAGAGTGCTATAAAAGGTGAAGATGGCAGAACCAGAAGTGGGGACAGGCCCGTGGCGGGAACTGGTGGCGCGGGATCGCCCTCTCCTACTTCGGGTAAAAGGGCCACGTCCAACTGAAAATTCACTAGAAGAAGAACTGGTGGGTGCTTGCCTCGGCTGGCCTATACAGCAGCCCATCCTTGGTCGTAAACGAGGCATCTGGAATATAGCAACCGTAGAGGTCCAGGAATGCGGCATAACAGCACGAACCGACGGATGGCAACAACTTTGCCTGCTGATCGAATAGCCTTTGCTAAGCTTAAACCCTTTCTCCAGGAGAGCCAATATTAGCTCAGAGAAATCCCTGCCTGTATCAGAAACCATCAACCAGAAAAGGAGATGAATCACTGAGATAAGGACATGAAAGCAACAGCACAGAATGCCGAAAAGAAACGCGAAGAGAAACAGAATTTGCTTCACCAAGAGGGCCGAGCCAGGCGACAGAGGAACCCGAATCCCCTTAGGCGACCTGAAGTCTGAAGTGAGACCGGAGGCGAGAAAGAAGAGAAAATAAAACAATAATGTTGCCACCTCCCCATGACCTCCCCTAACCTTATCATTCTTTGTCATGCCTCAGGAGGCTCCTCCCATTACTTCCGCATTGATGGATCTCGCCTTTTGATGTTGGCTGGTGCGTGCGGAGGTAGAAACCATAACGCTGTACCTACTGTGAGAGCCGAACCATTTGGATTGAAGTCCTATATTCTAATCTCTGCGCTCATGCCATGCGCCAGATGCCATACCATTATTTAACTTTTTGTACTGATCGGGCAGGTGGCGATCTGCCTCGCCCCAACCTTGTCCCGTTGTATTAATGTCCATTACAAGCACCCGCATCCAGGAAACTAAACACCAATATTACTTAGTCTTGCATAGTGAAATATTTTATTTGTGATCCACATTAAAAATTGTTATTATTATTAACATGAATATTCAAACAGTTTATTTAAATTCTATATTGACATATTTATAAGGCTATTATAAGTTGTTTTTTTTTGTTTTTTCTTAACTATATCTCCTTAAAGATATATAAAATTATGGTTTTTTCGCTAGGTAATGTGAGTCATGAAATGACTGGCATGCCTAACTTATGGCTTGAGTAACCGTGACCTAGGGGCATGTAACTCATTAAAATTATCCAAGGAGTAACCGTGACCCAGGGGCATCTAAGTCATTAAAATTATCCGGGGATCACACCCATCTTGGGCCACACCAGCTCCTAGTATGACTGGATTTTTGCCCACACAGTTTCGAACCATTAACATTTACACCATGGAGTGCCTTAACAGAACACCCTGTCACCATCTTATATAAAATTATGTTATTTAGCATACACATACAGATATTTTATTTATGACACAGCGAGTGAAAATAAGATATTTTACCAACTCCTTTTATATAATTAATAACGAATTAAGAGAGAAAAATGAGAATGAAAATATATTTTATTTTTATTTTAAAAGAGACATAGGTAAACTCTAAATTAAAGCAGGAAAAAAAATACACAATCTCTCTATAAGCAACTATAAAATATGTCTTCTCAACATCATTAATAATAATAATAATAAATAAAATAATATAATAAAAAATTTAAACTTATATATTCAATTTTTAACTTAATATACTTAAACCATTAAACATTCCAACTTTAACTTTAGTAATAATTTTTAATGTTAAATATATAAGCTTAATCAACTTAGCCATAATTTTATATAATTTAAAATATATTATTATTATTTATGAAAAATGTCTAAAAATTATTAGCTTTATTAATTAACACACTTTCCATATGTCAAAGTATCGTTAACTATTCCCAATTGAATTAATAACTATGAATTCCAATCTCCACTGCTGGTAGCTAATCTTTACAAAAACACAAACTTATTCAACGTCGTTGTTAATTATGGTTCTCCTCCGCTGTTGACTTGAATTAATAACTATGATTCTCCTCCGCTATTGCCTTGAATACCTATATTCCATAAAACTCAATGGAATGATCGTCTGTCCCTTACGCACAAAATGTAATTGATATAGTTTGTACCCTTATTTTCGCTTCTCAGGTCAAATATTTTCTGTTTTCTGTGAAGAGTGATTTGAAAAGGTTATTCAGTGATATGAAAAGGCTACTGACGATCTTTACATTTATTCCCATTTGGAGTGTCTCCCGGAAAAACTATAGTTTCGACAACATCTCTCGCAAGGTAGGTAGGTAGCAGTCCACCAAGGTAGCAGTCCTTGAGAAAGGAGAAGAGCATAATACTTGGCGGAATAGAGTGCATGCTTGGCAGTACCATTGGTTGTTTGAAGGTTTAAACCTTAGTTATTCGATGCATCATAAATGTCCACAATGCGGTGCATCAATCGATGTGTGTGGTATTATGTTGCTACTTTCCTTAATCTCTATTGCCTTGGAGATGACATTTCTGACTCTTGGTGGATTGGACATCCTCGTCTCTGAGTCTAACATTGAAGGTATGCTCATTAATGAGAAAATTATGATTTACAAGATCTAAGAAACTAGTTGCGATTATAGATTCTACATTTGACAAGCACGACACTGGTGTGTTATCTCCCTCACGTCTCATGAGCTTTATATCTGCATGGTAGAGACCTCAGGATGGCGGAAAATTCTATTATGGAGTGCATCCTAACGACCCTCTCTACAATTCCTTCACGGTAACACTCTTAAGTGATGTGGTCTCAAGGGCATACCTCTTCAACTATCTGAGCAACGTAGGGGAGGTATAACTTATTGGTCATTTTCTTTCACCTTTGAATTAGGGTCTCTGTCATATCACATTGTTGAAATTTTGTTTGATAAAAGGATATATTGCAAACCCCATTGGTCCTCTAGGTGTCTATATGTTCATGTTAATGATGTGTCGTGGTATAAAAGTTCTCATATTATTTGTTGAGGGATTTTCTTTTCAAGGCTACTAGTTATAACGTTGAATATGGATCTTACAGAGTCTCTATATCTTATTACGAGGTGTTTTTTAAAGGAATCTTTCACTCGGTCAAACTTATTACCAGTTTGCAACTCCTCGGGCCTTCTTTAGTCCCAACTTTCAGTGGTTATTTCATCCATGGGTCAATTTTTTTGTCCTTTTCTTACACAACTTTGGGTATGGACCCTCCTTTGCGCTTGTCACAGTCCTTCCCTCAGCGACTCCTGAAAATTTGGATCAAGCTGGCATCTCCTTTCCTTGTCCAGTTTTGGTGTTCAGAGTTTGGTACACTGGGTCCTTTACGTCTGGTTTTGATAGGGTTTTCGTCAAGGTCATAAATGCCTATTACAAAGTCTTGTTGCATCCTTTGTATGTTATATCCTAATTGTGTTTCTATGTGTCAATTAAAGTCAGTAATCTCGGTGAAGGGAGTCCTTTCAATTTATTTTTCCGGCACATTCCCACTATGGCTCCAAGGCTTTGTGCGTCGTGTCGCTGAGGGGTTTCTTCAAGGCCCTCCTCCTTGTGGCATAGGAAATTATTCGGTTGGGATTTGGTTGTAAATTTTTTCAATGCAGCACCTTTGGAAGTACACAAAGAAATTCTTCAGCTAGAAGCCAAAGAATTTGGAGATCGAGCATATTTCTCAGATTCTGACATCGGAGGCAGTAATCTCAAATGGAACCCGGATCCATCAAAACTTTTGTAGGAGAAGGATACACTTCCTACATTCTATCACTCATCACCACCAAATGGAGACTCCAATGAATATGGTCATCAAAGACAAGCATGTAGACAACTATAAACATTTTTCAATCCAAGAAGACATCAAATGCATTCTCAAAGACATTAGATATAGTTTGGAAGACATAGTAGCTCAGTTATCTAGCATTGAGCACTATACAGTCTCCAAATCAAATACTGAATCCAATGAAAGTCTGAAAGGACCTAGTGTCATCAATGCACCAGCACAAGCCTCCCCTCAAGCTAATTCAACTGCTTCATCACTAGTCATCATTTTGGATTAAGGAGTCTAGCTAGAGGTTTTGATAAGCTAAATTATCTAAAGGAAACCTCTATTTTAGTTCGTAGTTCTTATATCTATCAACCATGTCTATTGTGTCTAAGGCTATTAGCCTGCAATTGTTCTCTAGTTGTTCATTGTGTTATTCCGTAGTTGTTCATCATGTACTCGTCTAAGTGTTTTGTGTTTTTGTAAATGACTGGCTACAACCTACAACCATCTTATGCTCTTAATACATCCTAGTTTTTACATAGTATCTGACATGTAAATCCATAGAAGTGCCATGGCTCCTGAGGAGAGAAATTTGTGATGGTAATTTTGTAAAAATGTAAACATTTTCTATTAATAGATATCGAGTGTGAAATTTACAAAAAATAAAGATGATCTTTGTATTTATATTTAAATATAACGATTCCACATGGGTTTCATTACTTCATTTGATGGTTTAGTTGATAAATATTAATTGATGTTGAGAGTTCTTAAAGCAGAACTAAAAATCGTATTTGAAAGGAAAGAGAAGGAAAATATGTAAAAATATGGAAGGGTTTATATTATTTGAGTTTAGCTGTGTAAGGAAGGTTCATTTAGAGAAATTTCATGTTCTCTCAAAGAGAACAACATCTTGGTAGTGTAAAACAACATCTAGGTAGTGTTATAAACATTACTTCAATAACTTGCAATTGTTTCGAGCCACTGGATTTAATTATAATTCTCTCTCTCTCTCTCTCTCTCTCTCTCTCTCTCTCTCTCTCTATATATATATATATATATATATATATAACTGTTGACAGGCAAGTTTTCGCTATCCCAACAAGGGGAACTAACTCGATTGTAGACCCCAATTAGATCTACTTTCGTTTGGAATGCCTAGTTCCGACGGGTTTTAAAGGATCTCGTAAACTGTTATAGGTGTTAAAAGATTGCTTCTTGGAGGAAGACTTCAATTAAATCAACAAAGAGAAACAACTAACCTATAAGTATCAAATCCTATCTACACTAATTTTAACTACTTATGCTAATCCAAGCTATTCTAATCTATCCTGCAGGAGCATAACAAAAAAGATTAAATATCAAATATAGATTCCAAGTCCAAATGAATCAATTACTGGTTCATAGATGAACAAGGTTGTATTAAATCTTTATTGCAATCTGATTACTTATACAAGAATACACATTCCTTTCCATACAAATAACACTTGCAACTGATGTTTAACAAGGTTTCAAATCAGCAACCTTTCATGAATTAACCATGGTAACAAATCATATTTGAATGACCAAGACTAGTCTTGAACTATCTGTTATCAATATGCACAAAAACAAAAAATATTTATATTTATGCCAGCGACAACAGTCTGATTCTAAAAACATGAAAGAAAAGAAAATAGATATGAAAAAAGGCTCTTTCTTGACTAAACAGTCTTCTTTATTCACATTAAATCAAAACCTGTTCTCCCAGAAAAAAAAGTCCTCCCCTCATCTTCATAGGTAATACTTATGCAGAAGGCACTGACCCTTAGTCTTCCCCTGACTTTTCACCTCCCTCCTCTTTTCAATATACAAATTAAAATATATAGGTGTAGAATCAATCAGTGAAACGGATGACACGTAAAGGCCACATCTGCTAGAGCATTTCATTTCCTGGGAAACGAATAGATGCCAATTGAGAGGAGGTATGCGTGTCATTTCTTCATGATAGGGCTCGAGACCGCATAACCTTCAAAACACAAAGATAACACATGGAAACATGACCGCCAACGCCTAAAGTCGGATCTTTAAATAAAACACATCTGTATATATAAACTCTTCGGATCGCTCATGCATCTTTTATCCGGAGCCATACTTGATGCTTATGCATCCGTTCTTCAACCTCGCTTGCCTTCTCTCGGTCCTCACCTGCTGAGATAACTAAAATCAGCTATGCTTATGAAAATATGATAGAAATGCTTAAAAACACAGATCTTGCCTTCATTAAAACATTTATAACATCAAAAGGAACAAGTGTGAAAGAATCGGCCCCTGGTTTTTAATTCATGCATTGATTAAGTCCCTGCAAGCATAAACCTGATTTACATTCAAAATCATCACATAAAACAGAATTGGATCCAAAGTCCGGACTTGAAATATTATAGACAAGAACCCATACCCTATTGGGTCCGCGAAACATTATCGCATCGCATCATTTCAGTGGAGAGGAACCGAGCTTATTGAACTGCCAAACTTCGATATTGCGATGGCGGAAGCAAACCCGAAATCATATTATGTTGCGCTTAATAATCTCAACAGGTCCGTCAGATTACGGAGCGCCTTGCGTATGGGCCTTGGGTTCTGCCGATATGTGATAGGCCAGACCTGAAAATATATATGCTACGGTTAATAGTCCCAGCGGGTCTGCCATATCGCATATCGCCTTATGTATAAGCCCTAAACTCTTCCGATTACAATTTACGATTGGGGAAGCAGACCCGATAAATGTATGTGTTGTGTTTAATAATCGCGACAGG